>CM076579.1:1170284911-1170537844 GCA_034641835.2 Pinus albicaulis | reverse complement strand
GTGTCGTTATACCGACGGCGGCCAAAGCGTCGCTATTGCGACGGATGCCTCCAAACGTCGCAATTGCGACACTTAGACATTGTGTCGCAATTGCGACATTTGGAGGCAGTCGTCGCAATAGCAACGCTTTTGGGCATAGTGTCACAATTGCGACGTCTTCCTCCAAATGTCACAATTGAGACACTTTGTATAAGTGTCGGTATTGCGAAACTTTTCTCTAAATGTCAGTATAGCGACGATTTCGGGCGGGATTGAAAAAATTTGGGGAAATTTCCGACGTTTGGTCAAAAGTGTCGAAACCAAGTGTCGGAATTTCCCCCAAATGTACTAGTGTAAGATAAAGCCTATAGATGGTTTCCCTTGATTAGGCCTAGGAATCCTTGTTGGTGAATGGTGGAATATACGGTAAAGTCTGGGTGGTGGTGTCTCGGTTATGGAACAGTGATCCCTGGATAATAATGAGGATTGCGGTAAAGCCTAGAGACTAGGAGACAAGAAAATTCCTCACGGTGTAGGTGGAGAAATCCGGTGGCATCCATGCTTGTTTATGGCCTAGTGATATGGTGAGGATTGCGGTAAAGCATGTTTCTATTGATGAGGGTGAGGTGGTTTAGCCTCGAGAAGCCCTGATTGGTTCTCTTGGTTTGAGTCCCACATTCATGCTTGGAATATGGCACGAGGGTGATTGGCTGAAGAGATATTTGGCTCAACAAATCTATGGTTGGGTGGAATGTGGTAGTCCCATACTGGGTTTGATTTTGCATTCATTAATAAGTTCTTTCCTTGGTATCTTATGTGTAAATGTACTGGTTCATATGTGGCATTTATGGCTATGGTATCCTCAATATTTCTGTTGTTTATATGTTGGTTATGAATGTGTTTTATGATAGTAAAAATGTATGGTTATCATAATGTTTTGATTTGTAAATGAATGAGCAATTAATATATGACCTAATAGATGATATGAAGCTAATGATATAAGGCATCATTGCTTCTTTACGTATCTCAGATAAGTATGAGACCCTTATGCTCAGATCGATTATTATGACCTGTAGACTACATATTCATGATGTGTTCGACGAAATGTCTGTCATGGTTAAACTTGGTTAGGTTAATTCCTTGATCAAGTTTTGTGTTAGAGGATTTTTCTTGGTGTCATTGATTGTCTTGGAAAGTCTCATCAAGTTTCGGGTAGTGGTTTGGAGACTAGCCCTAAAAAAGTGGCTTAAATATCGCAGTCTCTGGCACAAAGTTGGCTGAAAAAGACTGTAGTCTCTCCCTTGTAGGCATCATGGGAGCGACTAGAGGGTCCCAGTTGCATGCATTCCCATGTCATGGGAGCGACTGGGTTTTTTTCAATGAAAATGCAATTTGACTCAGGGCTCGGGCACTTGGAGGGGTGGTTTAGCTACTGTGGGTCTTGTAGCTCTCGAGGAAGGTCGATAGGGTTTTCTTGTATTGATTCCACTTCCTTAAGGTGATTTGGGAGGTTTAATCATATCATAGTAACTCTTCGTCACATGTTTACCCTGATGGACCGGTTAACTTGGGTAAATGTGGGAGGAGGGTGTTACATTTGTTGGTCATTAGTGTCATAGAACACCGGAGACGGTGTTCCCCTAAGGGGGAGGGGTTTGTAACAACCTCGGGTTGAAGTTTCATGTAATAAAGGATAATAAATGCAAAATAAGACCAAGGTCATGAGGCACGTATTCTAAGCTAAATGTTAGGAAAAAAACTATAATGGGCATCACTTTTGGTTTAATTATGGATATGGAAATTGGAAATGACAAAGAGGCAATAATTAGCATTTATTTATGAGAAATAAAGGAAAATAGGAGAAAAGGAAGGTGAAGAGACACATATTTGCATGCTAAGGAAATTAGGAGGAAAATGAAGAAAAATGAGACATCAATAATAAAATAGAATCAGAGAACCATTTCACAAATTTTATTTGTTTTGGCTTGAGAATAGTGTTAGAGAGAGGGAGAGATAGAGCTCCAAGAACATAAAGCAAGCAAGCAAGCAAAGGAAAACAAGGAGAAGGTTGGATCAACAACTTCGGCAGGAGCATTTTGTAGGTAACAGATTGCATGTGTGATTTCCTAAATAAGGTGTGAATGCATGGTTCATGAATTTGTTTATTTGGTTCATTTGTTGTCATTGGCATAGGTTTTGCTTGGTTTTATAGTGGTTTCAGTGTTGCCTTTCCATTTCTTGGATAACCATAGTGTGATGGGATTTATTCTCAGTTGAGTTTTGGATTGTTGTAACGTTTTGGAACCAGGTGAGGTGGTCTCAGGAAAATTCCCAAGGGTTGCGGGTGGAGATGGCTTTCTCCAGGAAGCCCTCGAAAGTTGGGTGGAAACAGAGAAATTCCTCAAGGTATGGTGAAGAAATTGTGAGGCATCCAAGCTTGGTTTGGTTTTGTGATCTCGAGACCGGTTTGGGTGAGATCACGATAGTTTTAGGGTGGAGGTGTTTTAACCTCTGGAGTTCCTAGTTGATTATGTCTTGGTTTATCCCATGAGATCCCATATTCATGCTTGGAATATGGCACATGGGTGATTGCCTGAAAGAAAATTTTGGTTTGGCCCAATCTATGGTTGGGTGGTACGTGAAAGTCCCTAACTTGGTTGGCTTTTGCATAAGCCTAATAAGAGCTATTTTCCTAATGTATTGTATGAGCACTTGTAAAGGTTATTATGTTGATTTGATGGTTGTTTTGTCATGGTTAATATTATAGTTATATGTTGGTTATATACCTAGTTATATGATGTGCTCTAACTATGGCTTTTGTTCATATTTGAAAAGTATTTGAATAGTTGATGAATGCATGGGCTAACAAGTGTTGTTATAGCCACTTGAGAGGGCATTAAACCTTCTCAGTGATTTGCAAATGAAGTTCAGAGATTTAAGATCAGATATGCATTCATGACCTGTAACTCGCATGTTTACCATATGTTTGACGAAATGTCCAGTGTGTTCTAAGTAGTCTAGGTCAAGTTCTAGTTTCAATTTTGAATATTTAACATTATCGTCATGTTAAATATGATTATGGAAAGTTACAGGAAGTTCTAGGCAGTGGTTTGGAGGCTAGCCTAGAAAAGTGGCTCGGATCTTGGGATTACTGGCACTGAACTAGGGAAATTAGTTCATAACTGCATGGAAGCAAGCCTATACATGTAGTTGGAGGCCTATAATCGCATTATAGCCTCGTTGTACATGCAGTTGGGCTATAAGGTCAGTGAAAAGGGTTCCGACTTAGGGAATGACCACTTGGGGTGGTTTGTAGCCCTTTGAGCAGTCTGTGGTCTCTAAGGGAAGTTAGTAAAGTTGTTGGTTTGTCAGCCCCACTTCCGTAACTGGAACATTGGAGGTCGGGTCATGTCATAGTAGCACTCCGCTTCACATTTGCCCAGAGGGCTTGTAAGAGAGGGTAAATGTGGGGAGGGGCGGTTACAACAACTATGACATGTTGTTCATATGCACCTATTTGTTGTATCTTGATAATGTAAATTTTTATAAGTGAGCATCAAGTCAAGTGCATTCTTCCTTGGTTTTGGATTTTTCCACCAAATCCACCTCCATTCTACTTAAGCTTGGCTATCAAAATTGCATATTATTGTACTTCTCTTTATAATATTCAATAGTGGAAAAAACCTATATGTTTGTCATTCTAATAAACACCTATAACACAACTAAAGGAAAAATCCTTAGCAAGTCAACACTATTCAATAATTTAAAGCTCCTCAATTTCTTCTTTACATTGGGAATGATCTATTATCAATTTGAATTATCTTAGCAACCAACTCTCACTATGTCACTTTCATTTTGGGTAATTCAAAGTCTATTCTCACAAATTAAGGATGGAGACTAATCACCACACACCCCATGATCATTGCACATATAAGCTATGTAACATGAACCTCATGTCTAAAAGAAACTTCATTTGTTGTGTTTGACCTCATGTATAAATATTATTGTATGTTCAAATATCCTCACACTTAGAGACATTAGTATTTACTTTTCGTTCACTCAAGGTATACAAAATTGCTACGTATTTTTAAACATAATTATTTTAAAAAATTATTCAACATGAAAACTTTTTTAAATTTAAAGAGATGATGACATGGTGCTTTGGTAAGACTGAAAAAATCATGGTTTGAAATTCTATGGACAAAAATATAATCATTCTAAGAGTTGGTGTAGCTGAGACCAAATATCTACTCAAACTACAAACTACATATTAAACATCCCAATCATCTTTTGAGTCTCATTACCTTAAAAAAATTTAATAAATAAAAAAATTCAAATATAAATTCATTACCCTATTTTATTTAATTTTGTCTAAAACCTCTTAATTACACCCGAAGGTGTTATCTATTATTAGGTTTTTCGTAGCAACAACTGTAGAGGTCGTCGTGCGTGCGGAATACGAACAGGTGTCCACGTACGATCAAGATTTCGACAACGAGTTACGTTGGTTTAATGACGAGAGAGTCGAGATTCTTATCCACCACGGATCTCTTTGTTTCGATGAAACGCCCACGATCGATCCAAAAGCCATGGTGACCCCTTCCCTTGTGCGTTTTTCGCCATCGGGCTATCCAGTCTTTATATTCATGCACGAGTTCATATCCTCCAATAGCATTTCACGGCAGGGATTGGGGAAATCACCCCTTCCCTTGCCATTTTCGCCATCGAGCTATTCGTCTTTATCTTCATGCACGAGGTTCATATTCTCCGACAACATTTCACGAGCTTGGGGATTGGAAACCAAAGGGAAAAGAGTGAAAGCATTAAATTACCCGGAAGCGTAGGCATGGCGCAAGATGCCACGCGGACTTCGGACTCTTCTCTACCTCAATCGAGACACATACGGCAATTTCGGCGATAGAGGCGGGAATGATAGCGAAGCGAGGGATATCGACCCTCGCTAACTCGTAGGCACGGAGCATCTCCTCTGTAAACTCCTCCTTTGACAGAAGCTTTAAATATCGGAATGCTCAAATTCCTTTTTTCAGACGACAATACCCTCTGCAAATTCCCCGCCGCTAACGATAATCTCCTCTCCAAACTCCCCCTTCGACAGAAAGCTCTGCACATGCAAACTCCTGTCGTGACAACAATCTCCTCGTAAACAACTCCTTCCAGAATTTAATCCTTGGTTCTATTTTCGAAACCGGGGCGCGCCCAGATTGGATTTTTCTAGGGTTGCATCGAAACATGCGTGGGACTCTACGACGCTTTAAAACCCAATTGATGTGGATCTCTCAAACGCTTTAAAGCAATCAAGGAACCAAAATAACGATGCATAGTTAAAAAACAATTTATTAACCTCTTGCGGAAGAAGAAAAGTAAGAAGAGTATTCATGCAAACCTGGCCACCATGATTCGTCTTTGGAAACTCTCTTGGACTCCACGTCGAGCGAATCAACTCACACCTTGCTTTAAAATGCTTGGACCTTCATTATCTACTCCACCGGTCGTCATTTATGCTTCCTCGGATACCATCTTTACTCGAAATATAAAGCGGATTCAAGAAGTTAGAAATATTGCAAGTAATTAAAAGGGAGAAAGCTGTCTACTTGTCGACTACATTTATAGATCCGAGCTGATACTACATTCAATTATTGGTGAAATATCAATGCAATTGGCGTGGGATACAGAACGCAATAAAATAGTTTGGATGGTAGGTCGAATTTTGTCACAACGGAGTGTTAGGCAATGAGAAATAACATGACTCCTCGCTGCCGGTTTTAATCTTTTTTTAAAGATTCACATCCAAAAGGCCCTAATAATAATGCAGACTTTCACTCCATTACAATAATCTTAATTTTATTTTTCAAATTCGCCGAAATGTGGTTATGTGCTCCTCAAACACGAAGGAGGCTCACAGGCCTTTGGGTTTTTCAGGTCGCTCGATAACAAAGTTTTAAATACGATATAATTATGAATCGGACAAGAAATGACCATGGCTCCTCATGATTAACCTAGTGTAGAATCAGATTTACACAACTCGATAACGGACCCTGTTGAGACCCGTGAAATCTCATAGGTTACGTTGTGTAGTTCTCTCGTTTAGTCCAGGCAGATGCAGATACGAATGCTAACGCACGGAAAGCAAAAAAAACTCCACATCAATTCTTAAAGCAACAATCCGGGACGTTCTATCACCCAAAGCGATCACGAAATAATTTAAAGATTTGTTGAAATGGCGACAAATCACGCAGCCCATCCAACGGTTGTTATCCGTCGCATCGCTTCATTTGATCCAACGAATATCCATACGAGTTACTACACGAACAATAATCCTGATGATAAGCGGTTTTTCCAAATTACGCACCGAGGGACACGCGTCACCCTATGTATGACATGACTGCGATTTCTTAAATACCATTTACCGTTGCAGCGGGTGCGATCAAAACCTGCACGGTGCAGATTAAAACTAATTTTTTAAATAACATTGTATCACATTTTACGTAAAAAATATGATTCTCTTGTATGATGGGACCCAACCCAAACCATGGATTGATATTACAATTCAAATGTGTTAAGAAATTGAAAGCATGCATCGATATTACAATTCAAATGTGTTAAGTGTGTTCTAAATCTCCCAAAAATTGAAATCGAGACAAAAATTATGGTGTACTATCTAATAGCTTGAAAAGTCTCGGAATCTTAATTCTTATGACCATTCAAGTCTCGTGATTCGTCGTAATCCCCATTCCCAACCGATATCGACGATTTCGACATAACTTTTAAGACGACCCCACGGAGGAGGCGGATCGCTTTAGTTTGAAGCATTGCGTGATGCGGGTCGATTATGGATATCCCACCACTTTCGAAGTGCCACAAATCGGTAGGCGTCGATCTTCATTATCCATCTCTGTTGCACCTCACGTGATAGTCGGGGATTAAGATCCAAACCCATGAATCGTCAATTGATGGCCATCTTTCCAAATTTTGGTCGAGGTTGCCATCGACGTCATTTAGATTCCTCGAGAACGAGGTTCCCAGATCGAACTCATGTTCCTCCAATACTTCATGGCTTTGTCACTCGGCACCTCAGTTTTAATATCAATGAAAATTTAAACAAGTTTGTTTAATAAATTATCACCAACATTTTTGGTAATAATTTTTTATCTGAGTTTTAATATCAATAGAAATTTAAACAACTTTGTTTAATAAAAATTTTAATGAAATTTAAACAATTTTTGTTTAATAAATTTTTTTAATAATTTTAAATTTATTTGAACCATAATTAATATTAAAAATATCATAATTAATTAAATATTTATTTGAATGTTTCATATAATCTCAACTATTGGAGTCACTATTCTACATATTTATGCAAGTATACGAGTGGATAAAAGACAAGCTTATTTCTTGAAATCTTATCACGAGTTTAATTTTTAGTTCTACAAGGTATTTTTTATTTGATGTAAAAAGCAATGTAATATCAAGATTAAGTTTAGAAATGTTAATTTTGAGGTTGGAATTCCACATAGTCTGAAAATCAATTGAACTATATACATATTGAAATGTGACCAAATATGCATAATGAATATGGACCAATTATATATTTGATTTTTGATTTTGATTTTATTTTTATTGGTTTATTTTTATATTTTTCATTTTATTACGTTTTTATTTTAATTTTTATCTATTTATTTATTTTATTTTTATTTTTATTTTATATGCTTTATATTTTTATTTCTAATTTATTTTTTATTTTTTAATTTTTTTAAAGCTTAAATAAAATTACTTATAAAATAAGTGATCGATGTTATGAGTTTTGAATCAACTAACATATAATTATTAAAAATAAAATAATTTTTTATATATTTAAACTATAAATAGTATTTCATTATTCTTAACATTTAATTTATTCGAAATGTCAATTATTAATCTCAATCCAATCGCACGACCGGGGCGAACTCTTTGATAGGCACAAGAGTTAATACAAAGTCTACTCCTTCGGTGTACCTTTGCACACTGAGGGGCAAATGCTAGTATTATATATATATATATATATATATATATATATATATATATATATATATATATATATATATATATTTTTCTTTACGTACAGCATGTTATGGAGTATTATATTAAACTGGCACGAATGCAGAAAATGCAGTTATATTGAGGATGTCTAAACCTGTTGCACCTCCACCGCTAAGGTGAGAGCATAACAAAAGCTTGGAGACTTCCCTCCTTGATGAGGTAACTATAGATTCAATTTTAGAGATTTTCCCTCAACTTGAAGATACATACGAAAATTGATTTAAGAGTAAGATAATACATGACAACAAATCGGCTTATGGAATGGATTCCCATGATTCTTCGTCGTCTTTCATCTTGACGGCAAAGAGGAGGGCGACTTTGTTGGCTTCCAAGTCAGCTCTTTATTATGAGTTCTCGACATGAAAGTAATGCGAATTACGAAAAAGCGTTTTCCAAAGCACTTAATTCTAGCTACTCGACCTTGCAAGTTTGAGGGTCCAAAGTTGGAGAGTTGGAGACCATTGCATTTCATGATGATCGGGAATCACCAATAACATTTGCTTCACTTATGTTTAAATCTTTGAGAAGCTTGAGACCTTGAAAGAGAGCTAAAGTCTCGACTAAATCTTGGATGAAAGACCTAGCCCCCAAGCAAAAGAGTGAATTTTTTCCCCTAGCGGGTTTACAACAACGCCTCTGCACCAACTTTGCCCGGATTGCCCTTTGTCTGCCCCCATCAAAAAAGAGGGAGTGTCTTGAATGTGATGTAAGCTGATCTTGAAAGTCACGTTTCGATATATTCTTATTTTCAGTCTTTGGGAGGAGGGACGTTCCTAAGCTCGTTGTTTGAAATTGCAAATCAAGAAAAGAACCCCAAGCAATGTCTGTTGGTGAGATTAGAGATCATCTTTTAAATCAATCAAGCATTCTTTTAGGTGACATTTAATCTTGATTTTTTAATGCCTTGTGATTATGTTATTTAGTATTTCGAAGATTCTTCTATTTACGTTCAAAGCCGGATCTGCACAGATTACACTTTGGAAGGATAGACCATGCGGCTTTGATTATCTGGTTTTTTGGGTGGAGGACCAGGATACTTGTTCGCCCATTTAGAAAATAGATCAACGGTGGAGCAAAGGGAGGCGAAATCTTTGGGATCAGGATTGTGAATGAAGGTGGACCAAATCCGCATAGAGAATCTGCATTCAAGCATTAAGTGGACAACACTCTCTGCATTTTCATTACACGAGTGAACATTTGGAGGGGCCGTGAAACCCTTTCTTACGGGATGTCATGCGTGAGGATTTTTGCCATGACATGAAGCCAAGCAAAGAAGTCAACTTTGCGCCACGAAGCAGCCTCGGACACCATGCCAAGGAGTCTTGGGTCGGGGGAACGAAAGGTCTCTCTCGTGACTTAGCATATCCCATGGAGACGGCGTACCCTTTGGTAGTGTCGGCCCCCGACCCTCTCGAATCTCTTTTCCTTATGTGCAAAGGCGCCAAACCATGAAGGAGATCAAGCGGCGTGGACCATTCATTATGCGGATGATCCGGCATGGCAATACGTTTCCAACGCCCTGATTAGAATCGCTCCGTGATGAGATGTCCCACAACGAGCGCAACCCCTCTCCTTCCATCCAGCAGTGCAACACTCTAATGGGGGCTCTGTCTTCAATGGGATCCATATTCATAATTTTGTCATCCATATGTTAATCTTTTTACCGTTTCCCTGGAATCCATAAGGAGTGCGCATTGACAAGAGGAGCGACTTTAGCATACGGTTTGAGGAAAGACTAGTTGGGCGAGATGGATCAAGTTGTCCAAACTAGAAACGAGGACCTCGCGAAATATTTTTTCCGGAGAGCCAATTGAGCCCACGGCTTTGGCGGCGCAATGATATCTAAAATTATCTTCGCTCCCATAGCTATGATACGTTAACGAGAGGTTTTGAAATTCAAACCACCCTCCCACAATGGCTTGGAGATGGTTTCCCAGCGACAAAGGGAAGTTTGTTTTTAATTACGTTTGCCTCCTTCTAAAGAACCTCCGAGATGTACTCCTCCATTTTTTTAAGATGCTTGTCGGAGCAAGAAGCACAACAAATTGAAATAGAGGGAGGCTGGTGAGATTTTATTAGGACAGTTACCTACCATGTTGAGCGAGTATCCCTAGGCTTGGATCCTAGTCTTGAATTTTTTCAAGTTGTGGAAGCCGGTCCCTTACTTATAGATCTTTTATGATAAACGGGGAGGCCCAAGTATTTGAAAGAGGTCCAAGAAGAGAGGTCTGCAAAGCCCAGGACATCTAGAAATAGCGAGGGAGCAATGCGGGCGATGTGTTCCAAGCTGTAGATGTGACATTTGTTCTTGTTTGAGACCTTTCTGAGGCCCTCACAGAATTCATCCAAAAGCTTGCTTTAAATTTGATGGGTCGAGAAAGAGTAGCATGACTCCCAATAATAGGGTGTCATCCGCAAAGTAGGGCGTGATTTATGTTTTTGACCCCTCTTGCTATACACGATCCATTAATATCTTGATCTTGCATCTTTTTGCTAAGAAAAGCGAGGACGAGGCTTGGATGACAAAGAGCGAGAGGGGAGAGTGGACACCCCCGCCTAAGCCCTCTCGAAGCTTTAAAGAGTCGGTGGCTCGCCATTTACTAGAGGGTGCTATCCATGGCTTCGAGATGCATGCCGGGTCCATTTAATGAAGTTTACTCCAAAACCAAACTTGCTCATGAATTTTAACAAAAAGCTATGATTTACTCGATCAAAAGCATTAGCTAAGTCGAGTTTGATAACCATACCTTGTTCATTTCAATGCGAGACTTGAGTGAATTGCCTCTTGAACAAAGGTGAAGTTGTCCACGATCCGCTCGCCTTGGATGAAGCCTCCTTGATACTCAGAAATGATTTTGAGAAGGATGACGCTTCGAGTCTATTTGCAGTACTTTGGTGATTAGCTTGTACCCCTGTATTGCATAAGGAGATCGACGGAATGCATTTGAAATTGTTGGCGCCGTTCTCCTTGGGGATGAGGGCTAAGAAAATCCGAGTTTGTCTTTGCCTTCGATTTTTCGACTATCTTGGGATTTTTGGACCATTTTGAATAGGTCCTTTTCAGCTATCGACCAACAAACTTGAAGGAACCTAGCGATGAAGCCATCCTAGGTCCAAGGGCCTTACTCAGGCTCCATGGCAAAAGAGGGCATTTTTAACTTCTTTTTTGGAAACTTTGACCTCAAGGATCTCATTCATACGAGGAGAGATTGAAAGATGGAACAATGTCTACCGTGATCTGAATATTGGTCTAGATCCGTGTCCTCACTATACAAAATTTGAAAATGAGAAAGAAAGTTGCTTTCTTGATGTCCTCAAATTCCTTGTGGGTAACGTTATCCTCCTTGATCTCGGATATCGTGTTGAAGCATTCCACGGCACCGGGCTTGTTTATGGAAGAAAGAAGAATTCTTCGTCCCTTGCTTTGAGCCAAAGATTTCGAGATTTTAATCTCCCGGTATTCTTCTTCGGCTAAACAAGCCTTATGAAGACTACTGGGCTGTCATGTTGAGCCTCTTGATCTAGAAGCTCCATCAAGTGACTATAGCGTTCTCCATTTGAAGTTGATGAGAGGCTAGAGAAGCTTTGATGGTTTTCCTTTACAAGACGAGTTTTTTGGCCCATCGTTTTAGAGCTCCTTTCACCCCTTCTAAGCTTTTCCTCCTAGACAAATAAAGGATATCCTTTTCGGCTGGTTGTCTCCAACGGTCCTTGACTAATTGCATGAAATACAGCTCCTTGACCCGCAGGGAGGACTAAATACGAAGCGAATAGAGGCCCTGAGATCTAGATGAGACGGGGAGTTCTAGCTTTATGGGCTTATGGTCGAGATGCTTTGTTTGTGAGAATGTGCATTCTAGGTTCTAATCCTAGTAGCGAAAAGGAGCTTTGGATGAAAAATCTATCTAATACGCGGCAATATGATCCGGACCCGACTCTTTTGTTAGACCAAGAGTACTCACTGGGAGGAGGAAGGTTTGATATCCAGCAACTCCCATTCTGCATAAGATCCTCCAGTCCATTCCTCATGGGATCTCGGACTACTGGTGCCTCCTCTTTTTCGGGCGAGTGAAGAGTGAGGGTTGAGATCTCCGACAATAATTATATTTTCTAGGTTTGCCAAGTGCCTTGCACCTTATAGAATCCCAACGAGTCCTTTTTTTCCCCAACATTCAACTTGGAGAGTAAACATTGAAAAGGCAAAAAATTTCTTTGGTGTCCAGATTTTTGCATTTTAAGCGACAACCAATGAGTGTTGCTAGCCTCATAGATGATTGCAAATTCGCTGGCATTCCATAGAGTGCCAAGCCCTCAGAGGCTCCCCGAGGCGTTGCTCTTGCTTACGCTTTTGATCCAAAGTTTCTTACTTGCATGCGGGAAAGGCTGCGTTTTCTAGCTTGGTCTCCTGGACGAGAAGTATGTCACGGGAGATTATGTTCTTATTAAGCTTCTAATAGCTTCTTCCTTAACTTTGCTCCCCATACCTCTATAGTTCAGGAGATGGCCTTCCATTATTTATGTTTTACGATGGGCTCCCTTGGAGCCTTGAGGGCTGATTTTCGTCATCCTAGGCTTTGAGGCTAGCGGTTTTTCGAGAGTTGGTCGGCTCGCCTATAGCTTGTCTTTGTAAGTCTCCCTGCTCTCTTTTTTTCCACTGTCGGTTTGCAGACCTCTTGTGGATCTCCTTACAGAGAGTTTGAGACTCTCCTATTTCTCCTTCCTCCTCGACTCGTCCGTTTCTACGTTCTTCTTCCTCATCTTCTAAAGTCTATGCCTTTGGGATCATCAACACTTGTTCCTTTAGGGGAGGTTGAGGGAGTGCCTATGCTTTGGAGAGCTGGGTTTTTGGGTCTCGATCTCTCGAGTTGACTTCTTGTCTTGCTGGCTTAGGATCGAACTTATTTTCTTGAGCCTTTTTGGGAGGGGGCGAAAGCATTGGCTAGAAGAGGGCCTTTTCCAGTGGGTCCTCCCGATTTTTGACACACTTTGTGATTGATCTTTGTACGCTTGACTTGGTTCCAACCCTCTTCGTTTCCTTTCTGCGGCTCAGCGTTGGATGGATGATTTCTAGCAAAGTGTCCATGAACATGGCATTTCACCCGCATTTGAATGGCAAAGCTGCTCATAATCCAAGATCCGAGATGAGACCAGCCTTGCCAACATTGATTTTGATTGCTCCACGGAGGCCCACCTCTAGATCTACCTCTACGCGATTCTAGCACGATCATACTAGTCCTTGTTGTTTGCCCCAGATCTATGAATTTCCCAAGAGCGTTGCTTTGATGTGTTTCAAGGAGTCCCGAGTTCCGAGCAATGGCTTGGGAGATTCGGAGCAGAACCCACAGGACGACCTTGGGAACATCGGCTGACTGGATCAAAATCCGAGTCCATTTGTTCGGATAGAGGCCACTGAGGGCCCACATGAAATATGGCCCATTTTGGAAGATCAAATCTTTGTCTTCTTTGGAAGAGAATTCGAAGAGGAAGAACCCTCGCGAGAAAGTAAGATGTAACACTTTGCTTGATCGGAGGAGCCCGATTCTGTTGACCCATTGCTCGGTGGGTTTTCGGAGAAGGCCAAAGCCCCATGAATTGGCCAATGAGACCACGATCGCGCGGAGACAAAGCTACTTGGATGGGGGTCTCCGGAGGCAAAGAAATCTCCTGGGATATCTTCGAGCTTCTTAACGAATTTAGTTGCTTCAATTTTTTTTCTTCGGGGGCAAACCGACGGAAGGCCGATTAAATGCATCAAAAGCGGGGAAGAAGGCGGCGGTGCTCCTTGGGAGAGCCCTTTGTGTCTCCATGGGATCGGGCCTTAGGCATGCTCGCCGCGAGGCGACACGCCTGCTCGGTACTTGACCTAGCGGCCGTGACTCGCAAAAGCATTGAGTACTAAGGTAGGAAATTGTTATCACTAGACAACTCAAAATGGATCTCTTCATGTTTTTACTTGTAACTAAATGAATAATTCCTAGTATTAAATATTAAGAGACGCATCCCTTGCCATTTTCTCTATGATATGATATATTTTCTAGGAAATCTTTTTATCTTATCAACTTTCTTACCTTCTCAAACCAAAACAATTCTTTCACTTCAATTTTTTTTACCCCTTTCAATCTCTTTATGTGCATCTGCTTTCCTTCATCCCATGGACCGAGTTTGGCAGGATCTCTTGTTTTGGTCTCAAAATGAAAATAGATGTGACAGAGTTTAGAAGGTTTGGGGATTGTCCTTAAACCCTAACAGAGTGACTGTTGCTGCTGCCTCGTACAGTTTTAGGGTTAAGTCCGTCTGAACGAGTCCTGATAGCACAGTCTAGAAAACTATGGTGGCAGCATTAATGTATTCTCTTGCAAGGACAAGATCGTGTGTGGGAAGGAAGCTGATTACAATCCTTACAAATCTTGATACTCACTATTCAAATGGGAAGGCTTTTCATTCCACAAAACTATGCAACATAAGCACCACGACAATGAGGGGATGGGGATCGATTTGGAGACCAGTACCATTACAATTTCAATCACCATATGTGTGCGGTCTATCTATTGCAACCGTTTCCTCCTCTTCGTTTGAGGGCAATCTTGTGCGCCTGCTACAGTCGGAGATCAAATACGAAATCGACTCCAATCCACCCACTCAGGTACTCCTATTCAAAACATTCCCTTCCCCTCTTATGTTCACATTTTTCAAAATGTTATCATGTATCTCAAATATGTCCGCAAGTAGGATAACATTCTATGCCAGTTAACTCGTGCACCAGGGTTCTAGTCTCACCTTGGTCTGCCCCACCTGAATGCAAAAATAGGAGGATTCTTGTAAGTTTTGGTGGAGTGCGAAGGAATAATTATCTCAGACCTGGCACCTAAGTTGAAGGATGTCTACTCTATATTGTACAGCTTTTTGTGATGTGATTTTGGAAGCACTTTCAACAATAAAATATAAATGCCATCATGCCTAGCAAAACCTGTCTAAGTATCACTTTACACCAACTCGCACTTTAATGAAAATTAAAATTCCATGGGACTCCAGATTGCATCCTGTTGAGCTTTTCAGTTAAGCATGACTTTTGGTTAACTGTGCACTCCTTAACATGTATTGATTGCTCACTTGAAGAATTATATTTTCCATATAATGCAGGTAGTGTACTGTGTTGTAACCTTTCATTGTCCACTATTAAACTATTGCTGATATGCATTATTCAAATCCTTGCTAATCACATGAGCAATGACATTCTCCTCACTACGTATAAGTTCTACCGGGATAAAGGATAAAGTATGCTATTTACGTCCACTTGACCAATTTGTCTTGTGTTACAGTGTTAAGCCCCTCCCCCTTATGATGATGGTGGGAAACCTACCTCAGGAGGTCAAACACCTTCCTTCACACACCCATGTTGAAAATGGTGTCAGCTTCACTTTTAGCCACAACTGACCATATGTTTTAATTATTGTGTTTCTAGATTTGGCCAAGGCCAACCTTGTACCTGTAGGCTGATAACCCTTCTTAAGGAAAGCACTCTACTCTTAAGTTCTGTATAAATACACAACTCTTATCTGTAATTTTCATCCTTAATAAAGTGATTTTCCTAAGGGAATCTGTCAAGTGTTGCACTCTACTGTGCTTGGATTTATTTCTCTCTACAACATACCTGTTTTGGAGTTCACTTTTTCTCTAGGATTGTGCTACTATGGGCTTATTTCTCTTCAATTGTTGCTTTGCTCCAGTGCTAGTTTGTTCTTTTTATTGTAGAATTTGGATTTGTGTTTTCTCCTCTCAATTTTTTTGCTAGTTTTTGTGAATCTCAACATGTCATCAGAGTGGGTGTGATTCCCACTTATTCAATTCAGCCATGGAACTAGGGGATTTTGAATCATCTATTTTTCTAGGGTTTCCTAGGGAGTTTGCTAAAGATTAAACACTCCTTCATGACCAATGCCTCTCTTTTAGTCTAGAGATTTTCCTATGGATTAAACCCTCCTTTAAGCCTTTAAGGTCAATGCCTTTTTTGTGGGTTTTTCCTAGGGTTAAACCCTACTTAAAGATAATGATGCTCTTCCTTCCTTTGTTTTGTAACAAGAGGTAGCGTATTGCAACTTTTTTTTGAAATAAGCTAGTGCCTTTCTTTCTCTTGGGCCCATAAAGGCAAACTTCTAAACTTTGGAAAGCCTTGTTTATATTATTGTTGAACTTGATGACTGGAACTCATCTTTGGTTGTGCACTCCACATCATTGTTTTAAAACTCTGACTTGGACTCAGAACTGGCCGAGGGTCAACTCCGACTTGGACTCCAACTCGAACTAGTTGATTCCAATGACTCGATCCTTGTAAAAAGTACGTTAAATATTTATTTTTTAATGAAACAACATATTTTTAAAGATTTTCATTCATGTTTCCAAACTCAAAGCATTAGAATAATAGAGAGAAGACAACATATGATCAAAGTATGCTCATGAATATATCTATTATATCAAAATGGCACCCAGTGCATTGGGCAATACATGTAATATATAGAGATCAAAACAAAAACACAAAACCAAGGAGGCTCTAAATGGCCTCTACAACAAAACAATACAACTGCATGACTACAAGTTACTAATACATAGTACCATCTAGTGATCACTACTGCTAGACAAGGCAAAATCATTTGGCTCAGACTCTGAATCAGAGTCAGATGGGGAAACCCATTGCTCCTCCTCCTCTTCATCAAAATCTCCAACTGCAACTGTAGAAGTAGTAGAACTAGCACTAGTTGCACGTTGAGATAGACGAGCTATGCGCCGACGTCATGGTTGAGTAGAGGAAGTTCTTGCAGCTGGAAGACTTGGGGCTGGTACTAGTGGATCTGCATCCTAACTAAACAATCCCTTATGCATCCAACTCCATATCAACATCAAGATCAATATCCTTGCCAGGGTCAAACTCTGCTGGTTGAGACTCCACTACCCAATCTAAGGTTGGATCAATATCTTCCAACACAATGGGATCTGTATTAGGTCTTTTGTTCAGCAATTGGTTGCGTCTTAGCCAGAGGTTGTATTGGATGAAGACTAGATCATTTAACAGTTTTTGTTTTAAACGATTTCTCTTCTTCGTGTGAATCCTCTCAAAGACAGACCAATTACGCTCACACCCAGAAGCGCTACAAGTTTGGCTCAAAATTCGGATTGCAAACTTCTGCAATTGAGGACACTGGTTACCAAATGCCTCCCACCAATGTGCTCCAAAAAACATGGTTGTGTAATGAGTTAGTTCAACAAATTATGTCCAACTTTCAAATTATAAACAATTTAACAAAATAAGAATTTGAAAATTGAAATTGTTTACATGGCTCATCTGCTTCCCTTGCAATCCTTGCTAGGTTTTTTCCTAAGGTACTTGTGGCTCTACTGAAACAAGTGATCTGTCGGTGTATCTCCAACTGCTCACTCTCATCAGGACCATGCACTCAATGCACTCATACAATCCATCTTCCAATTCCCTAATCAAATCTTCTCACAGTTAAGCTTTATAATGATACCTTGGGTTTAGGAAATAGCCAACTGCATGTATAGGGCGATGGAGTTGATTGTTTCATCTTTGGTCAATGATCTCCCAAATAGGCCCATACATAACCACTCTATCCTTGTATGCTACCTTTATTTGCTCCTTTGCTCGATCCATAACCTCATAAATGAAACCCATAGTAAATCATTCCCCATCCACCAACCACAACACCTAAATTAGTGGCTCAACAATTTTCACAATCTCTATTGCCTTTTTCCAAATATGTCATCGTTAACTTTCTTTCTTACCCATCTTGTTTGCGAGCCCATTGACATCCATTCTCTTTATCACTGGAAAACATCTTCTGCAAGTTTTTATATGGGGAAAACATTAGCAAGATCCTTGCCCCTTGTGTTTTTCCTCATTAGGTTCAAAATCCATGAGTGATTGTAGATATACTTTGTTATGCTTTTTGCATGCTCTACAATGTTCTTTATCCAATCTATTTTACCAATATCCTCAAATATGAGGTCTATGCAATGTGAAACACACAAGGTCCAAAAGATGCTTTTGTGTTTTCCTTAACATTTTACTAGCAAGAACATAGTTAGAAGCATTATCTGTGATGATTTGAACAACATTAGCCTAATAGCCACCCCCACCTCTTTAGCAATCTCATCCAAAAGCTGAAACAACGAGTGTGCATCTTTCACCTTATCAAATGCATCAATTGATTTTAGAAACATGGTTCCCTGTGGGCAAAAGATAAGAAAGTTTATGATGGTATGGTTCTTTTGATCAGTCCATCCATCTAACATGATGGTACATCCTATTTTCATCCATGAGCTTTTGAAATCTTTCAAACATTCCTCAATGGAAATAACCTCTTTATGCTTAAGAGATCCCCTTAATTCATGCATATACTATGGCATTTGAAGCCCTTACCAACAACAATGATGGCATCAAACATAGGTTCATAATACAGTGAATGGGCAACATTGAAGAGGATATCAACATCATACCACTATCTAGCTATGTAATCATAGGTAATTTATCTCAATTCCTTCTTCCAATGGGCATCTAAAGTAGGTTGGATTTGACTTCAATGAGCTTAAGGACCGTTTGCACTATCAGAGGGAGAGGAGGGTGAGAAATAACGTTTGATACCACCCTTCTTTTTACCCTTAACCCTTTTCTTGAATAGACTCCAAAGAGGGATGAAGAAAGCGAAAGGGGTTGGTTGCATCAGTACAAGGGATAAATGAAGAGCCCTCATAATCAAAATTGCTGTTGGCCGCCATAACTTGTTTTAGACTCTTCTTCCTCCTTATTTTAGCGTCTATTGCTTTTTGCCTAGCTTTGTCTTCCTCAAACTTCTCAATTTTTTCTAGCAACTCCTTTCTAATTTCCCCAATCTACTTTGATGGTGCTGAACATGGGACAATTTCGCCTCTAATACTGGCCAAGTGTTGTTTTAGCCTGTGAATGCCCCCTCTGTGGAGACATTAGGGCTTTTAGTTCAAATTTCTCTTCTCGATAATTACTTGTGAACTTGTTATGCTTTTATTACTTAGATCTTGTCTTCGTTAGCTTATTATGTATTTCATTAAGTCAATTATCAAAACACAAGAGACACAAAGTTTAGGCTCTTCAAGCCAGGGCCAAAACCTCTCCCTCTTGGAGAGGAAAACCCAAATTAATTCTTCTTATATATTTGCAATTGATGAGTACCATGACCATGACACAAACCCTTGACTCCAACATGCTTCTAAGACCTTGTCATTGCCCTCCTCGGCTTCTCAAGTTGATCATCCTTTCTATCACAGTTCTGCACCAACATTAGGGAAACTTGGTCGCTGATGATGTGATCCTTCTTGGTCTTCAGGAGACTCTTCCTCGGTCTATCCTCCTGCACCCTTGATGCCCTAGAACGAGATCTCTTGCTTGCTGTGATATCTTCTTTTCATACTGTGATGACCTTCTTCTTCAATGCTGAGATGACTTTCTCTTCAACGCTACTATGTATGTAATTGAACTTATGCGAGGGTATGAGATCAATGATAGAGGCTAGCACTGCCTCTCCTCCGCATTGATCTCAACTTCCTTGGTAATCCTTTTAATGACCTTTTCTTTGCTGCCAAGATATCTCTTTTACGCACTGTTTTCTCTACTTGATTGGGCTCCTTAGACCGAGACCTTCTCACTATAGTTCGGATATATGACAGAGACCTAGACCGAGATCATTATCCCAAAACATAGATACAAGAGAAGCTTCCATTCCTTTGCTGTATTGTCTCCTTTCTCCGCACCAAACCGCAGTCCTAACCTCGCACTTGATTGTAGACTTGACCAAATTATTTTCTCAACAATGAGGCCGTAGTCCTATATATAGGGATTGTCTCATTGTCCTAGGCTGACATGATCATCTGTGTGGTGAGCTGACTTCTTCCAGCATCTTCTAGGCCGACTTGACAAGGAGTGTCTACAACATATTAGAGCCGACTTCAAGGAGCACTTTGACAAGGTCTTGGAGCATACAAATTACATCAATAATTTGTCTTTACATGTGTAACAACACTTCATATACATGACTCTAAATTACATATTTATGACAAGATGACAAACCCCTAAAGACATCAAGAAGAAGTCTTTGACCTATAATAAAAATTCCTTGCTCATGAAACCCATGATGCAAGTATTACAAAATACATTTTATTATCTTTGTATTCTTCATTACATAAATTCATAATTACAAGTCATTATGAAGACTGAACCTAGTTACACTTTTTCAACACTCCCTCTTAACTAGGGAGGTATTCATAATGGTACATGGTCACTCTCAATCTGAAGAATCTCATAAGAAGAATTTGATTGGTAATCCCATCTGTATAACATCATATCAACTAGCATTGTCATAGTGCAAAGCCTTGACTAACAACTCCATCTCTCCGCGAGATCTTTGAGCTACAATGCTTAGCGAGACCAATGATGAATAAACACCTTCATCGTTGTCTCTCTTGGATCATATAGCTTTGGGTTCATTCAGGATATGTCCTCCAAGACTATTCTTATTGTTGGATTCCTAGTCCTCAAAGAATATCTGTCCTTCCACGACTACTCTTTCCTTGGATTCCCTAATACACCCCCAAAGGAGTATTAGATGTTAGATTATTACCCAATCCTCCATTCTATCTTCCAAGGTGAAGACCAAAATGACGTGTCTATCTCTCCCTCTCAATTAGGGAGGACATATTCCACAAAGGAATGTACTCATTCCTATACAAGGAATGTACCTAAGCTCCCTCTGGGCTTAGGAACTACCAAGTTTCTTCCAAGTAAGAAACTTATTACTAGGCTCCCTCTTAATCAGGGACCTGCAGCAGCAATGATGAAAACACCCAACTGCTCATGAAGAACTCCTTTCTTTGATGTCTTGAATTACTTCGTAGTTGAGGAGTCTTCATCTTTGGGATCTCTTAATATGGCACAAATCATCCATCACAATCATCCAAGAGTCGTGTGTTCTATCAGAAAGTGATCCATCAATCTTCTCATCTGGTCTAGTTTCATGCCATGCTACTTTCCTTCGAACCATAGTTCTTTTAAGGATCTTTCATCCTGCCATATGGTTATCAACTTGTGGAAGATATATGCTTCCCTTTGGCAGCCCTGCATAACCTCATCAGATATTATTTAATTATAAATATGAACTTTTAAATCAAAAGTTACCTTAGTGATGATCTTTCATCATGACAACTTCTTGTAGGCATCAACATCCTTCGTTTACAGATTGACACATCTCCCAAAGATATGTATTGTCAAGGGTCTCCATCTTTTCTAGACTTCTATCAGAGTCTACATATCTTCCAAGGAGATTTTCTAGTCAAGTCTTCTTGGCTTCCTTGGATGTTGACTGTTTCTTTCCATGGTTGTACTTCCCACAATCTCTTCCTTTTTCTTTCTCCACACAGTTTTATTTCATTCCCAGGAACTTCCACTCTGCGGTTCCTTGATAATGTACAATCACCTCATATTCTATATGAGGATATATTATGTTGATTTCATCTAGTGTAGATCATGCCTTTTTGGCAACTTGAGCTTCAAAAGAGTTTCTGTTTTCTATTTTGATCATACTTCTAAAGATATAAACATACTACCTGCAACCACATGACATGACTTCATAGCATCCAGTGTTAGCATATATGTACCTCATTCTTTTCCTTTTGAGCCGTCCTGCTGCAGGTTTCCTTAGAATGAAGAGTTTCATTCCCTTGACCTGCTTCATCATTATGTCATCATATCCTAATCCCAGAATTCTGCAAGTTAGAATTTTGATGAAACCTTTTGCGTTCTTTCTAACCAGTGAGTCCAAAGAGGATTCCATTAGAAAATGTCAGCACCTGTTTCCAATGGCCCTTGATCTAAATGACTGCCTTCCATAAATGTTGTTTTCAGTGAGGTTCCCAGGAGCCACTTATCTCATAGCATAGTTGTCACATGTGTTTACAGACATTCTCCTACGACGAGTGTTCCTCCTTCAATGCTTCCATCACGATGCCAATTCTAAAGAGATGCATCTATATAATATACAATGCTTCCTAACATACTATCTTACAACCGACAGATACCTCTTAAAGAGAAAGTTGATCTCAATCATATTAGAGATCTTTCACTTCTTTCTTAGGTTTCTTTGAATATGGTTCTTCCATTTTTCCGGCGACATGGGCTTCTTCCTTTTTCCTCTTGTCCTCATTAGATTTGGGACAATCCTTCTTGTAGTGCCCAAGTTCATTACATCCATAGCATCATATCTTTTCCATGTTTCTCCTGTTCTTCTGAGGACCAAACTTCCCAAATCTTTCCTTTCTTCTTGACATGATAGCAGAGGCTTGATTCTCTTCATTTGATCCTATATCAATTTTAGCTTTTAACCTCGTCTCTTCTATCTTACATAGAGACCATAGATCCTGGAATGGTGTTGCTTCTTTCTTCCCATAGATACTTGAAGTGAAGTTTCCCCATTCCTCTAGTAGAGCATTCAACACCACTGTAGTCATTTCTCTATCAAAAATTTCTTCTCCCAATTCCTACAGTTGATCTTGCTTTTCAGAAATATTCATAAAATATGAAGTGATTCCCTCCTCTCTTGACATCTTCAACTTGTATAGTTCTTGTCTTAGAGATATTACTTCCCCTGCAGTACTCACAGAGAACAACTCCACCAATTTGTCATATATTTCTTTTGAAGATTCTAGTTTTGATACATAGGGGATGAGAGAGTCCTTTATGGATTCTATAATAATCCTCTAGGCTCTTATGTCTCCCTTGAGTATCTTCTTTTGAAGGTTTAGTTACTGACCCTTTGTTATAGTCCATGACTTCATTCTCAATAAGATTTAGATCTGTCTTTTTCTTCCATGCAAGAAAGTTTGAAACCCTAACCAATTTCTTGCTTTTTTGCAAAAAATATTTTGACAGATTCAGATGAAGTCATAAAGATACTTACTTGAGTAGATGCTTTTCTTCTTCTATCAGATTCCTTGTTGATGATGATGTAGATAGTAGCAGGAGCTCCCTCTTAGATTAGCTTCTTCAATAGTGGTGAATGAGAGCTAGATCACCTTGAATCCTTGATGATGATGATGACTTCAGCAAGGTGGCTTGATGATGTCTTCAACAATGTTGATTTGATTTCAACACCAAATAGTTGTTGACGGTGATGGCTTCGGTGTCCTTGATGATGTTGACTAGATCTTGATGTATAGGTCCTTTGAGAAAGGTCCTTGATCTTCTTGAGATGACTTTCCAATTACTACAAACTGCTTCTTCTTGAATGAATAAAGATCTTCTTAGATATAATGTAGATCTCTCTCTTTGCCTTGATGTCTTCTTGAAAACTGATCCTTGATCTCTTGATACTTGTGTGTCTTCTTGCCAAATAGCCCTTTCTGTCTTTAACATCTTAGCTCTGAAACCATGTTGAGAAATCAGGGCTTTATTTCAGATTTCTCTTCTTGATAATTACTTGTGAACTTGTTATGCTTTTATTACTTAGATCTTGTCTTCGTTAGCTTATTATGTTTTTCATCAAGTCAATTATCAAAACACAAGAGACAAAGTTTAGGCTCTTCAAGCCAAGGCCAAAACCTCTCCCTCTTCGAGAGGAAAACCCAAAGTAATTCTTCTTATATATCTGCAATTGACGAGTACCATGACCATGACACAAACCCTTGACTCCAGCATGCCTCTAAGTCCTTGTCATTGCCCTCCTCGGCTTCTCAAGTTGATCTTCCTTCCTATCACAGTTTTGCCCCAACACTAGGGAAACTTGGTCCGTGATGATGTGATCCTTCTCGGTCTTCAGGAAACTCTTCCTCGGCCTATCCTCCTCTTGCACCCTTGATGCCCTAGAATGAGATCTCTTGTTTGCTGTGATGTCTTCTTTTCATACTGTGATGACCTTCTTCTTCAACGTTGAGATGACTTTCTCTTCAACGCTGCTATGTATGTAATTGAACTTATGCGATGGTATGAGATCAATGACAAAGGCTAGCATTGCCTCTCCTCTGCATTGATCTCATCCTCCTTGGTGCTCCTTTTAATGGCCTTTTCTTTGCTGCCATGATATCTCTTTTACACATTGTTTTCTCTGCTTGATTGGGCTCCTTAGACCGAGACCTTCTCACTGTAGTTCAGATATATGACAGAGACCTAGACCGAGATCATTAGCCCAAAACAGAGATACGAGAGAAGCTTCCATTCCTTTGTTGTACTGTCTCCTTTCTCCGCACCAAACTGCAGTCCTAACCTCGCACTTGATTGCAGACAAGTGATCCGAAGTGATCTCAGACTTGACCGAATTATTTACTCAACAATGAGGCCGTAGTCCTATATATAGGGATTGTCTCATTGTCCTAGGCCGACATGATCATCTGTGTGGTGAGCCGATTTCTTCCAGCATCTTCTAGGCTGACTTGACAAGGAGTGTCTACAACATATTAGAGCCGACTTCAAGGAGCACTTTGACAAGGTCTTGGAGCATACAAATTACATCAATAATTTGTCTTTACAAGTGTAACAACACTTCATATACATGACTCTAAATTACATATTTATGACAAACCCCTAAAGACGTCAAGAAGAAGTCTTTGACCTATAATAAAAACTCCTTGCTCATGAAACCCATGATGCAAGTATTACAAAATACATTTTATTATCTTTGTCTTCTTCATTACATAAATTCATAATTACAAGTCTTATGAAGACCGAACCAAGTTACACTTTTTCAACACCCTCCACCTCCCTTAATTTTTTTTATGACAAAATTTGCAATACATTTGATTGTCAATCATCTTAGCATATGCCCAAGCAACGACTTTCACTCTAGGATCCCTTTTCTGATAATTGGAATTGGAAATAAAAGGGCAAAAGTCTGAAAATGAAAAGAAAAGAAAACAACTCTTATTTTTTTTAGAAAATTTACTCATTTCAATTTCTAGATCTAAAAAAAAAGAAATAAAAAGAAAAGCAAGGGCAGATTTGAGAAGTGAAAAAAACATACGTGTAGCCTCCTCAATGTTGCTCCCAAAACCAACTCCTCAATGGAAAATGCTGCTCCAAAAACCAACTCCTCAATGCCGCTCCAAAAACCAACTCCAACTGCTTACAAAGTCCTCACAAATGCTCACACAAATGCAATGAGATAGCAGTGAGGAAATATGAGGGGGTTGGGTGACCTTTATAGGCGTGGGAGAGAGGTAGAGGGGCTAGGAATTAGTTAAACAAAAAAAAAGTAATTTGGAGTCTGCCCAACCAACCTTTTTTTCCTGCCGCTGAGCCGACAGGTTTATATCGGACTCGACTGTTCCGTTATCGAACTAGCCGAGTCTGTGACCAACTCGACCTGTTCAGTAACGGACCGACTGCTGAACTTGTTAATTGGCCGAGTCGGTCCAGGCAGGGGTTTGAACCGGTCAACCAAGCCAAGTCCGAGTTAGATTGACCTGGTTTTAAAACACTGCTCCACATATTGTTCCTCCCACACTTTACAAGTTCATTGGCTTTGGACCTACTAAGGATTTGACCGGGCTTTGACACTTCCTGTTTGATTTTCAATGTGTTATAAAGGACATAGATGGTGATTTTAAACTAGTTTCCTTAGTTAATTATGATGTGAGGTGTGTTTCTCAGCCTTTTGACTTGTGCGTAGTGACTTTTGTGGGCCTATGACCACTTGTTCTCTTAGGGGAGCTAAGTACTTCCTTGCCTTTTTTGATGAAAATCTTACTCATGGTTTGCTAAAATTTCTTTCATTGCTTCTCATAGGTGATTGCCTATAAATTATTCTCAACATGTTTCAGTGGATCTCTCTATAGTGATTTGGGCATATAGATGTTAGTAATGAGGACTTTATTGATGACTTGTTTGGATATTACACTACAGAAGTCCAACTCTCCTTCAAGGCCAAACTCCCCTCTTTTAGGGCTTCCTAGAGTTTTTCCTATTGTTTAACCCTTCTTTAAGGCCAATGTCTTTTTTCCTAAGGTTTTTGAGGGTTTTTGAAACTCTTCGTAAGGTTTAAACTCTCCTTCAAAGTCAATGCCACTCTTTTATGGCTTTTGAGAGTTTTCATATGGTTTAAAACCTCCTTTAAAGGCAATGCCTTCTTTGTAGTGTTTTTGATCATTTTTCATAGGATTAAACCCTCCTTGAAGGCCATTGTGCTCTTTCTTCTTTTATTTTGTAGCAAGAGTACATTGCAATTTTTTTTGAAAGATTAGTACCTCTCTTTCTCTTGGCCTATAAAGGTGAACTATTGAAGACTTTAAAAGGCCTCGTTTTTGTTGTTGTTGACCCTAATAGACTAGAACTCATCTTCGATTGTGC
Organism: Pinus albicaulis; assembly: GCA_034641835.2. Taxonomy (NCBI): domain Eukaryota; kingdom Viridiplantae; phylum Streptophyta; class Pinopsida; order Pinales; family Pinaceae; genus Pinus; species Pinus albicaulis. The sequence continues at coordinate 1,170,511,395 of CM076579.1, read as the reverse complement.
ACTTCACAAATTGGTCCTCCTAAACTTAACAAGAATAGTTTGTTTGACTTTGGAGCTACTAGGGATATGACCAAGCATTGGTACTTCCTCTCCAATTATCATTGGGTTATAAAGGACATAGATGATGGTTTTAAAGTGGTTACCTCAAGTAATTATGAAGTGAGGCATGCTTCTCAACCTGGTGAGTTGGTGCATGGTGTCTTTTGTGGGCCTAAGACCACTTGTTCTCTTAGTTGAGCCAAAGTACTTCTTCACCTTTTTTGATGAAGATCTTAATCATGGTTTGTTAAGATCTTTTCCATTGCTTCGTAGAGGCGATTTACCCATAGTTGATTCTCAACATGTTATAGTGGACCTCTCTATATTGATTGGGCATTTAGATGTGTTAAAATTAGTGATAGCTTCAAAAGGTCTTCTATATAGGCTTGGTGTCTTAGCATGTGGAAGACATTATTTGCCTCTTCTAGGTGCTTGTTTGGTGGAGTAAGTGATTTATGTTTTCTTTCCTAATTCTAACTTAGGAAAAATACAGTAAGTAAAGTAAATTAATTATTGTGGACTATTGAGTCATTTTTAAGGATAAATAATTTAATTATTTAAGTGACTTAGAAATAATCTTAATTGTTGATCTCCAAGATGGTCCTAGAAGGGAGATTGGGGTTAGGGATTTGGACTCAATGAAGATTATAAAGGGAACCCAGCTAGGAGGTGAAGACGCAAGTTGTGTGAGCGAGTCATCATTTAGAGAAAGCGACCTTCTCTAAGTGTGAGTGGCTCTGTGGACCAGTTGCGTAAAGGAGAAGCGCGAGTGGATTGGGGCTAATCCAAGTGGGCCAAGGAAGAGGAGATTGTAGGGCCGAGTTGCCGAAAGGAGATTGATTTTATCTAGAGGAGGTCGAGTTGCTGGAGGGCCAAGTTTTCTCTAGTGCGTATCAGTGGCACGCAAGGAGGTCGCAGGTCGAGTCGCTGGCTGAGTATTTGGGCCGAGTTCTCCAGGTTGATTTCATCCGATTTCCTGGAGGCCAAGTTCTTTGGGCTGAGTTCATTTTGAGTTACAGGTTCTGGGGTTTTGTATTTTTCCTTTGTATCTGTGGTTGAAAAACCCAAATTGTTTAGATAATTAAATGATGGAGAATTGTTGTGGGTGAACTATTTTGCAATGTGTGATTGATCTCTCTGGTTTATTTCCATTGCATATATTTAATTCTAGAAGTTAAAAATACTAGTTATTTTATTTTTTCGGTGATTCAATATTTATTTGGGTAAATAAATAAATTGCTGGGGAGAAAATAAATTGCTGTGAGAAAATAAAATGGCTTGTATCAGAAACTTAACATAGTATTAGAGCAATCTAGAAGACTCTGAAAGAGAGATCTGAGATCACGAGGGTTTGTAGCAGTGAGTTTTCCTTTTTGTGGCAAAAAAATTATTTCTTAACATTTTGCAGTTGGGTTTTGTGGTTGTGGTCAATTTGTGGATTGAGCACTTTGAGATATGAAGACGGGTTGGACGAGGTATCAAATTTCAGTCCCTGGAAGGTGTGAATTACTGTGATTTTGAAGATGAATGGTCTCTGGGATCTAGCAAGCAGAGATGTCTAGGTTCCTTCATAACCAAAACTTGCAGCGAGGCACAAGGGCAAAGACATGAAAGCAAGCTGCCTAATTTTAGATGGTGTGAGGGATCATATATTTCCTCACATATCAGGGAGGGACATCGGAACACAAATGTGGGCAACTCTGACTGGTCTTTATCAGAGTGCAAATGAGAACACAAAAATGGTTCTGTGGGAGAAATTAAACAACATTAAAATGAATAGATTTGAGGTTGTGACATATTATCATGAGGGTCCAGTAGGCTCGTGATGAGCTTGTAATTGTTGGGGAGACTGTGCATGATTCAGAGCTGGTTAAAGTTGCTCTGAAGGGGTTTGTAAAGCATTGGTCCACTTTTGTGGATGGGATTCTTGCTCATCAACAACTTCTTGATTGGAGTCGGTTATGGGATGACTTTACCTAGAAGAAGATATGGGAGAACTCATTGATCGGAGGACGACGAAAGGGTGGTGAAGACAAAGATAAGCTTGCTCTTACTGCATAAGTGAAAAAGGGCAAAGAGAAGGCCAAGCAGAACTGGGGTGGAGGAGGATCTTCACAGAACAAGAAGGAATTGGACATGAGCAAAGTCAAGTGCTTTGCTTGTCATAAGTTCAGGCATTTTGCCAGCTAATGTCCAAACAAAAAGAAGGTCAAGGGAAAGACTGCTACAATAGCTACTGCGTAGATGGAGGAGATGGCCAAGAAATTTGAGAAAAACTTCGCTTTACTACCTTGCCTTTTCGGAACCGTCACGAGAGGTGTCTGGTTTGTGGATAGTGGAGCATGTCGTCATATGAGAGGATCTTGAGACTTCTTCACCAACATGACCAGAGTGCCCAAAGATGTACATGTGGAGCTTGGTGATAAGGCCAAGTATGTAGTCGAGGGAACTAGGAGTATCGAGTTCCAGATGGACTCAGGTGGCATCATGGAGGTGAACAAGGTGTTATATGCACCGGGTTTGGAGAAAAATCTCCTTTTAGTTTTGGTCATAGAAGACAAAGGACTAGAGGTCTACTTTACGTGAGGTGAAGTGGCTGTTGGGATGAAAGGGACCGTTTTCAGCAAGAAACGAGTGATTGGTAGAACAAAGAGAGATCTCTATCTATTGAGAGGGAAATCAGTGAAGGCTCTCATTCATGAGAGTGACAACTAGAGCCAGATTTGGCATAGGAGGATGGGGCATCTACACTACAGAGCTCTTCCTATGGTGCAGAGGATGGTTACTAGGTTTCCTTACATCCAAATGGAGCGGGATGGAGTGTGTGAAGGGTGTGCGCTGGGCGAGCAGACCAAGGTTGTGTATCCTCATAGTGAGACTAGATCTAAGGGTGTGTTAGACTTGTTGCATTCATATATCTGTGGTCCTATGTTTGTGATGTCGATCTCAAGGTACTTATATTTTGTGACGTCCATAGATGGTTATTCCAAGAAAACTTGGATCTACTTCCTGGAAACCAAGGATGAGGTCTTCGATCGGTTTCAGGAGTTTAAAGCTCTTGCAGAGAACCAAACTGGAAGGAAGATTAAGGTGCTGAGATTAGATAATGTGGGCAAGTATACCTCCAACGAGTTCCAGGATTTTTGTAGGGAGGCAAGAATTAAGGAGCTCATAGTACCTTGCAACTCTCAGCAGAATGGGGTTGCTGAGAGGAAGATTAGGACCATTATGGAGGCAACGAGGGCAATGATCTATGATCAGGAGATGCCTATGTTTTTGTGGGCAGAGGCCTACAATACAACTGTGTGCGTGCAAAAGAGGAATCCTCACAAGGTGTTGGAGGACGTGACTCCTGAGGAGTTGTTTACAGGAGAAAAACCGAATGTGAGTCATTTGTGCATATTTGATAGTCCTGTTTATGTCCATGTTCCTACAAAGAAGAGGAATAAGCTGGAGTCCCTGTTTGAGAGCGGCGTATTTGTAGCCTATAGTGAGATCTAAAAGGCTTATCGAGTCTACATTCTAGGACATAGGAAAGTGATCTTGAGTCAAGATGTCAAATTTGATGAGGGCAGGACCCTTAGGAGATCTCATGAGAAGGAGCTAGCAACGGTAGAGGATTGGGAGCAAGAGGCTCTTGATGTTGAATAGGGACTAGCAACACCAACAACAGGGACACAATAAGCAGATCTAGAGGAGGAGTTGGATGTACCTTCGAGCTCTAACAAGAGAAGGCAGAGATGGGCCAATCAAACCTTGAGGGATGCCAAGGAGCATGTCGAGGCTCCTAGTAGCACTTTTAGGTTGAGCAAACCATCGACGAGATTTTCTAGTTATTTGGCACTGACAAGCAATGTTAGCGAATTTGAGCCTTCCACTTTTAAGGAGGCTATAGTTGAGCAACTCTGTAGAGATGCCATGATAGAGGAGTATAGCTCCATCATGAGCAATGATGTATGGGATATAGTGCCGAGACTGGAAGGAATCTCTGTGGTCACTTCTCGATGGATCTATAAGATCAAACATGCAGTTGGTGGTGGTATCAAGAAGTATTAAGTGAGGTTCGTGGCGAGAGGGTTCTCCCAAAAGGAGGGAGTGGATTACGAGGAGACATTCGCACCTGTTGCCATATATGCATCCATGTCCATTGCTTTAGAATTGAGGGGTAGGATACATCAGATGGATGTGAAAATTGCCTTCCTTAACAGGGTGATTGAGGAGGAGGTGTATATTGAGTAACCTCAAGGCTTTGACGTGTGTGGGAGAGGTTCCCATGTATGCAGGTTGAAGAAAGCCCTTTTTGGGTTGAAGCAAGCTCTGCATGCATGGTATGCCAGGATCGACGAGTATCTTCTTGGTTTGTGCTTCACCAAGAGTGATACGGATCTGAACTTGTACTTTGTGCTTGTTGAGGGTGAACCGCTCATCTTGGTATTGTATGTGGACGATCTATTTTTGACAAGATCAGAGAAGCTCATAAGGATGTGCAAGGAGGATCTTGTTTCAGAGTTCGACATGAAGGACATCAGCTTGATGCATTACTTTTTTGGATTTGAAGTGTGGCAACAACTAGGAGAGATTTTCCTTGGACAAGGCAAATATGTAGTTGAGATCTTGGGGAGGTTCAGGATGGAGGATTGCAAGCCTATGTCTACATTGTTAATCACTAACTTGAATTAAGCTGAGTGCTTCTGAAGGTGAATTAGTGGATCCCACACTATATAGGCAACTGATAAGTTCCTTGATGTATCTGGTCAACACTAGGCCGAATATATGTTTTGATGTGAACACACTCAGGTAGTTCATGGTGGAGTTGAGGCAGGTTCGTTGGGTGGTAGTGAAGCATGTGTTGAGATACCTACATGTCACAATAGAATTTGGATTGAGATATGTCAGAGCTAGAGGAGTGGAGCTGCAGTCGTACACAAATTTTGATTGGGTAGGGAGTGTAGTGGAAATAAAGTCCACATCTAGATGTTGTTTTAGCTTTGGATCATCCATGATCTCATGGTTCAGCATGAAGCAACAGTTAGCGGTCCTCAATTCAACAGAGGTAGAGTACATGGCAACGAGTATGGCAAGTTGTGAGGTAGTATGGCTTTGCAAGATGCTTGCAAGATTATTTGATCTACAGATGGTGCCAACAATGATCCACTGTGATAATTGGAAATGCGTTAAGCTCTTTAAGAATCCCGTGTTTCATGACATAACGAGATCAAATATCACTTCATTAGAGACAGGGTCCAGAGGGGTACTGTGAGATTGCAGTACATTTCTACAAAGGAGCAAGTGGTAGATGTTCTCACTATGCCTTTAGTGAAAGGGAAATTTGTGAAGTACCGAGCTAAGCTAGGGGTGGTGGAGAATCCCTTCCTTGCTAGGAGGGAGTGCTTGTGATAACTTCAGAAGGTCTTCTACATAGGCTTAGTTTCTTAGCATGTGGAATAATATAAAGGGAGCCTAGTAAGGAGGTGAAGACACAAGTTTTGTGAGCGTGTCATCATTTAGAGAAAGCGATTTTCTCTAAGTGAAAGTGGCTCTATGGACCAGGTGTGTAAAGAAGAAGTGAGAGTGAATTGGGGCGAATCTAGGAGGGATGAGTAAGAGGAGATAGCAAGGCCGAGTTGCCGAAAGGAGATCAATTTTATATGGAGGAGGTCGAGTTGCTGGAGGGCTGAGTTTTCCCTAGTGCACATCAGTGGCATGCAAGGAGGGTGCAGGTCGAGTTTTTGGCTGAGTATTTGGGCCGAGTTCTCTAGGCCTATTTCATCCAGAGGCTGATTTCCTTGAGGCTGAGTTCCTTGGGCCGAATTCATTTTGAAGGAGCTGTGTTATAGGTTTCAGGGTTATGTATTTTTTCTTGTATCTTTGTGGGTCGAAAACCTAGATTTTCCAGATAACTAAATGACGAAGAATTGTTGTGGGTGAATTATTTTGCAGTGTGATTGATCTCTCTGGTTTATTTTCACCGCATATATTTAATTCTAGAAGTTAAAAATACCACTGATTTTATTTTTCGGCAATTCAGTGTTTATTTGGGTAAATAAATAAATTGTCGGGGATAAAATAAGTTGCCGTGAGAAAATAAATCTGGCTGGTATTAGAAATTTAACATGATGTTGATAATTTAGGACTTTATTGATGACTTGTTTGATTATTATTTTGCAGAAACTTCTTCTTCTATACCTCTACTAGTGCTCATCTTCAACAACATATGGAGTCATATTTGTGTGGGAGATATGGTATTTAAGGGGGATAATATGTAATGTCTTCTCTATGTGACTATTAATCAACACTGAGGATGTGAATGTTGTGATGTAATGCCTTCATTTCCATGGCTTCCATTTTATAGATTAAGAGGGGATGTTGAAACTAGGAGTGTAATTTCGTTTTTGGCCAAGACCAACCTTATATTGAGTTTGATTATACACTCACCCATTTATATTTCAATTTTCAGCCACAAAGTGCCTTATATTGAGGTGGGTATCTATAATCCATTCTCATTTGTGTATTGGCCGTGTCGGACCTTATATTGAGTTGGGTATCTATACATGTACTCTCATTTGTATTTTGGCCTTGATTGACTTTGTGTTGAGTTGAGAATCCATGGCCCCTTTTTAGCTTAAGAGGGATGTTGAAAAAGGTGCAAGCTTCACTTTTGACCATGCTCAACCTTATATTGTAACCATTACTGTGTTTGTAGGTTTGGCTAGAACCATCCTTGTACACATAGGCTCATTACCCTTCTTGGGGAAAGCACTCTTCTCATAAGCTGTAGATAAGTACACAGCTCTCACTTGTCATTTCATTTATTATCATGTGACTTTTTTTCATTCTTAAATAGGTGATGTGCCTCGGGGAGCCTATGAACTTGTGCTCTCTTGTGCTTTGGTTTATTTCTCTATCTATTGCTCTTTTTTTTGGGTTCACTATCTTTCTAGGGTTGCGATCCCCTTGGCTGATTTCTCTTCCAGGGTTGTGCTGCCCTAGTGCTGGTTTGTTCTTCTCTTTATTTGAGAATTTGGGCTTGTGTTAGTTTTGTTCGATTCTCTTGCTATTTCCTGCAAATTTCAACAATTCACATTTAGGACAACTTCAACCAGAGTTTGAGTTTTGAGGCAGGAGCAATGTTTTTCATTACTAAATGCAATTTGCACCAAGAAAAATGAGGTGCTTTCTTCAACGTTTGTGGGGGTTTGGGTGATCTATCAATTCTTAATGTGTCTGTGCAATAGAGAATTGGATCAAAATGGTGTTATGGGTGCATTGGATATGGACACTAGCAGTGTAGCACATAGATATCTGAAAACCAGGTTTATATGCACGTCAAGATTGCGAAGCTCAAGGTTGCATGTCTCAAGTTCTCACAAATACCTGGTATCAAATATTGGAACTCAAGATACGCAACTTCAAGCATTGCAACCTCAAGGTGCATATGAGACTCGGGGGTTGGACGGGTCTGCGCTAGTCCTAAAGTTCAGATCCATATGGAAAAACATGTATACCATTTGAGCTATATATATATATATTTTGGATTTTTGATGATGCATATTATGAATGCTGTATTGTTGCCCTTTGTTATAATGATCCTTGTATATTATATTTAGTGCTATAGTGAAATTTGTACTGTTATTTTCCTCTTCTTCACTTGACAATATATTTTGTGATGACATTAATATTCAGATTCCTCATGACAACATTCCCTTCATTGTTAAAGACAAGCCGGGTGAGCAATGGATAGCATTGCACAGGAAATATGGCAAGGAAAACATAAAGGTAGAAGCTACAATGCTTGATTTAGGTTCAGCTGACTCACATGAGGATCTTGGTGAAGATGATATACCATGTAAAATTTGTCTAGCAGTTACCATTTCTAAAGATGAAGCAACTAAGTCAATGATGATCGGATGTTCTGGATATCCTGATGAGATAACCGTTGACAGAGTGGTAATCATGGAAGCAGAATCATCTCAAGAACTGACTTATGAAGGGCCGGGTTTTGAGTAAGTTTCTTTTCATCGGCATTTTCTTTGAAATGATTATATTTTCTATAACTAAGGAATGGAACTGTCAAGTCCCGTGGCGAAGATCTTTAGCTACACCCATTGTCACCATTAATTTTGTCTCAAGGAATTATGTTTCTGTATAAGATTATACACCTACAAACTACATAATGCTCATTTCTAAAATTCTGCTGTTTAAGCTTCCTGACCTCTATAGATTATCTTTTCAGGCGCATGAAAGAAGATCTCCAGAGAGCTTTCCAAGAGTTCTTACAGGAACGAGGTATTGATGACGATCTATCAAACTTTTTGTACGAGTACATGATGAATAAATCTAAGAAGGAATATCGTACTTGGTTACAAAGTCTACAGTCCTTTATAGAAAAATAGTTGAGATTCAATCTCTCATGTTGAGTGCTACATTTCTTTTCCTGAAATGGGCATGTAAAGAAAATGGCTGAGCCCTGGGAAAGCATATACTTAGGCAAGGGCGAGGTGAGTGGTGTGTTTTAAGATTCAGTAAGGTCCTTTTTCAAACGATCTTTTATGCAGCGAAAATAACGGCCTGTATGAACAATTTTTTCCCAAAATTTGTCTTCATATTTTTTATGAGCAAGATAAAAGGTTCATCTAGTTTCAAAATGTTTAGTGCAGGAAATGGTATTTTTCCATGGTCTTTAAGTTCCAATTTGTGCATGGAATTGTATCACACTGAATGTGGTCTGGAATATGCTGATAGATTAATAACAGACCTGTTAGACGTTGGTTTAACATGCATCTCATTTATTCAGGAAATATCCTGTTCAGTCTTACTGGTTTGGAGTAACCGTGGGTAAATCAAGCTCAGTAATGATGAATAGTAGTTCGGACAACGTTGTCTTGTCTTTGTTTGTAATAGCTGGTAATTTTGTTTCCTGTTATTTTTTGACAATTAAAATGGCGAATGGATAAGAATTCTGAATTTTATCACATAGATCTGGTAAGGTTTTTCCCTTTGCGAACGTCAGCATTGAGGAGGGTTTCTCCAATGGTGGTTTTGAGATTTTATTGTTTATCAGAAATTCATGTCTAATATCCCCGTGGGATTAATTGGATCAAGGGACGAAGTAGCCTATCGATCCCCGTAGGCTATAGCCCTCGATAAAGGGGAAAAACCCCAAAATACCCAATGTTTGGGCAAGTTTGGGGCAGAAAAGCCCAAAGTTGGGGTTTGATGTGAATTTCACTCAATTAATTAAGGAGAAAATTCCCTCAAGGAAATTTATAAATACAGGGGGGTTGGATTCATTTGAGGCATCATTGGCTTTAATCATTTATCTCTGTTCTTCTTTGAGCCTGAGGCTCTGAGGTTTTTAAGACCCTTTTTACCCTACTAAATTCGGTGGTGAAAGATTCCACCCTAGTTAGTCCTATTTTCCTTTTGTTCCTTTGTTCTGGCACAGGAATTTCTCTACAATGAGCAGCAAAATATATTTGTGGAATGGCCTAGGATAAGGAGGACCTAAACATAGTAATGCTGGACAGATTATCTCTAAACAGAGTGAAGTTTCCAAGTCGAAGTGACTTCCTTCTAAGGTTAATTATCTGGTTTGGGTCAAGTCTCCTGTAATCAAACCTTTGCGCAGCCTTCCTGTAGCCAAGAAAAGCTTAATTAAGACAGGGCGGAGCATTTCTAGGGTTAACGTCAGCCTTTCAGTAATAGCCCTCTGTCGTTACCGAACTGATTAAGAGCAGAAGTCCGAGTCTTTTCTGTGCTGGATAGAGACAAAACAGGCCAAGTTTCCCTGAAGCAATCACCGCATATCTTGGACTGTTTTTCGGAGGAATACCGAGGCAGATTAACGAGGATTCCTGTAGCCGCAGATTGCAGCCTGAGGAAGGTCTCTGAAGTTCGTTGATTAGTCTGAGATTGGGCAGAATTAGCAGCCTGAAGCAGTCCAAGGAATCCTGGCAAAGTCGACATTCCTGAAGCAAGTTTGGTGCAGACCCAGAGGCAGGATTACGAAGTAACTGGAAGGTGTCCACAGGTCTTTGGAACTAGGCATAGCGTCCTGTAGCAGATATAGTTTTGAGGATATTCATACTTAGTTTTCTGATCATAATCTACAAGAATACTCACTGTGCTCAGGTGGAATCAGATCGTTAGTATATAAACATTCGTTATTTCTGTGTTAGTTTTCTGATCATAATCTACAAGAATACTCGCTGTGCTCAGGTGGAATCAGATCGTTAGTATATAATCATTGGTTATTTCTGTGGTACTTGGGACTCTCTGTTTGTTAAATTTCATTACACCAACAGTGTCATGGTTGTTGACTAATGTCATCATACTTAATGTGGATCATACCTTATTGTGCTATTGAATGGGTTAATGTTTTACTTATTGAACGGACGAAAGAAATTTCATTGATAACCCTAGACACCTGAAACCCTAGGTCAAGAAATTACCCTAGGATATTACACCATGGTTTTCATGAATGTAGTTTATGAAAAGAGCATTCCTCTAATATTTAAATTGGCAATTGCCCCCAAAGGTGCCAAGACATGCCAATAGACTGGGTATTGTAAGTTCATATTGAGAATTAGATCTATTAATGCAGAAAAAACAGACATTTAATTTATTGATGAAAGGAGAGTTATATACCGGAAGAGAATAAAAGCATTTGTTTGTTTGTGAAATAAATAAACTTGTAAGTGCAATTAGTTAAACACCATACTATAATGTTGAAGTTTTTGAGGGACTATCTGCTATGGTTGGCTATCAATCCAATTGTAGCCCTTCAACTCCACACAAGACAATTTAAAACATTGAGAACTCTATTTATAATTTTATAATGTGCAAAGAAACCCTGCCCGATCCCAACGAGCAATTGAAGCGTGCAACAGTTCAGATACAAATGACAATCTTAGCCATTCGAAACCATTCAGATACAAACGACGACATTCTACCATCCAGAGGGCTTTGCCTATTCTCACAGGTTAGATCTGTGATCTGTGATTTCTTTCACGTGCATATTTAATAACTAAATCCTCTCCATTAACTTGCTCAAACTGGAAATATTTGGATTGAATATATCCCTTGCATTCTGATAAGGAATAATACTTATCCATAACTGGTTATGAAGGGGCTGTCTAATACACATGAAAAGAAGCACACTGAATTTATAAACCTCTTCTCCTCTAATGAAATTGGTATGCATGACCTTGATCACCAAGGATATCAGGCAGAACTTCTTGCAGAAAATCCACCGATTTCCGGTGTCAATCCAAAGGGTATGACGAGGCCATATATTTAAAATACAGAGGAAACAATTAAGAAAATTAGGTGTTGGACTGAAATTTAAGGTAGGTATGGTTTTTACAGGCCATGGAGTCTTATGACGCTATGTGCAGTTTGAGGTTCTTATGTTTGATCGGGACAAGTAAAGGGGAGTTCTTTGCATTGCCTTCCATTGGAAAGTAGCAATCAATAACTGCGGAGCGACAGTACGGTGCTGGGGCTCTTCAGAACAGTCAAGATGGGAATGGGAACGCCATTATTAACGAGAATTACTGAGTCAGGTGAAATCGTCTATATGTGGTTGTGGGATTGGATCCCACATCTCTTCTTACAATGGATATTTGGACTGCAAAGTAGAATAGGACGATCGGAGAGGGTTTACTGCTCAAGCTTTGGAGTCATGGGAACCTTGTAGTGGAAGGCTCGAACACCACGAATTCTTTCAATTGTGTCTGCCAGTCGAATCTTGTGTGGCAGAGTTGGCATCATCCCCCCGACCACACTCGTGCTCGGGTAGGCGCTGATGAGGGGACGCGAACTGGTTTCTGATTCATCTAGGACGAGCACCAACCATGTATCCTATAAGCTGGTTATGGTTGACACGAGAGAGCTGGGGTGGTTCTACGCGAGGTCAACCTAGAAGCCTCAGTGGATGTGTAGCAATAGATGGAGGTTGTTGGTTGATCACAATAAAAGGATAGAAGAGGTGCGAAATTGTTGGCTAGATGCATTAGATGCATTTGAAGGAGATTCCCTCTCAAGACTCTGAATATAGCGACAGGAAGGTGTTCACGAAAATTTATCGCAGAATGCGTAAAAAGGTCCATATACACACTTACATTTGTTTTTATGAATACCTATATGTTATGTACTATAATGCTAATGGCTCAATTATTTCATGGGAGCCTTGCAGTGGAAGGCTCTAGCAATTGATCAATTATTATTGTACTTGTACTTAGGAGAAAAACAAATAATTAAAGAAAGTGAATATATGTAAATTAGATATTAATACTTGTTAAACATCAAAACACTTACTTTGCTATACATTTCAAATGGCTGACATTAAAAAAAATAATAAAAATGAACTAAATTATATATATATTTTTAAATTAATAATAATAATGATAATGCGAATTAATATATAAGTAAGATATGGATCTGGAGTATGCTCTAAAAAATTGTTTCTGTTTGGCTAAGAGCTCATCTTCCTCAAGACTAGAGGCACGGCCTAAGACTAGAGGCATCTGGCAAGAGTGAAAACCTCTGCCCCATTACAAACCACTAATGGGTAATTACAGGTGGCGTGGTCTTCCTTGAATAACAACAATGAGTCAACCTACATTTGCGGATAGCAATCAGTGATTGTTGTCTCCACTATTGGTTTGACAAGTGAATTATGATACCAACTGAGTTATGATATATTTTTCCACTATTTAAAAAAGCACAAGTTAACCATATAAACATTTAGAAAAGACATATAACAAGATTATTAACCATAGAGATTCCCCCACTTTATCATGAAAATTATTAATGGTTAAATATGCTTTATTACAATACCATAGACCAATACGATGACTTATCAATACAACATGACCTGAAAACTATAACTCATTTCTTACAACAATTGTTCATATGATATTTTTTTAAGTTAATGAATTTAATTAAAGGGGGAAAAATACATAACTATTTTGGAAATAAATGTTTTTTTTTTTAATCTTTTCTTTTCTTTAATTAACGAATTTAATTAAAAGGGGAAAAATGGCATAACTACTTTGGAAATGTGTATACTGTCTAGTACCAAGAATATTTTAAAATATTCTATGGAGATTAAATCCTTACCATCCACTTAATAATTATTTAGAATCCATATTCTAAATAGTCATGTTTATCAAAATAATTATCTATTATTAAAAAATATTAAATTTTGAAATTGTAAAATTAAAAAAAATTCATATGCATAAGAAAATTTGCAATATGAACAAGTAAAATGTTAAGAAAGTATGATATCAAATTTTCAAAATTTCACCATCTTTATGATCATAATTTAATAAATTTCAAAAATTTAATACTTGTATTAGCAACCTTTGTAAAATTAGTAAATTTTAAAACTTTACAATGTAACTAAGTAAAATGTTAATAAAATATGATACCAACTTTCAAAATTTGACAATCTTTGTGATCATAATTAGCTAAATTTAGAAATTTTGTTCTCTGTATTACCAACATGTTGATGACATTTTATTCTTAGCTATAGTGATATTGGGGCCTAAGAATACTAATTTTGGCTTTTTTTCAATCATATGTTTTTGCTAATTTATTGGTAATTCGACAAGAATTTGTTAGAATAAGAAGTTTGAGCTATGTAGTTTGCATAATCTAAGTGTCATTGGGTTTTTTTAGGGTGTTGAATCCATTTATGGATTCAAAAAGTTATTTTAAACAATGACAAATCATAATTGTGCCAAAAATTGTATCACCAGATTCTAGCTAAAAATCAAAATGTAGAACATTTAGACTATGCTCTCTAATACTAGTCAAAGGCTTTTGAAGATTGACTTTTTAGTTTCCATTAATTCGTGATCATAACTCTTTTTAGGACTAATCTTTTAAGCCTACTTGTTGGGCTATCAAAGTGTTTAGAATGATTTATCTTTTTATCTTTCTTGATACTATTAGAGGTTTAAGTTTTAATTTTTTTTCCCCTATGATGACTTGGAAGAACTCTCTTGGACTTTTGCTTTTCACCATTTCACAATTGGTTGTTTTCATTGTAGAGTATTTCAAAGGTTCCATAATTTGTTTTATCTTCATGCTTGTGGAAGGATTTCAAAAACTAATCTTTGCTTTCCCCCCACTACTTGCAAAGGTTTTATGAACATTGCTTTTTTCCTTGGCCCCACAACCAACGAATGCTTGTGTATATTATTTTGTTTTATTTTTGCTACTCACAAAGGTTATTAAAAAACAAATTTTTGGAATGCTTTGACACATTGGAAGTGTTTTTGCTATGCTTTTACTTGTTTTTACTCTAAGGTGAGCTTCTACCAAGATCACTTTTTCACCATGTTATGTTACTTAGGGAGGTGATCCAATACTTGATTTTTCTTTATTCTTTGCTTCTCTTAGGGTTTTATTCAAAATTATCTCTTTTTTGTTTTGATGCCTATGGAGGACCATTTCATATTGACCTTTAGCACCTTTCGATGACTGCATGCTCTTTTGAACATTAAGCATTTATTGTTGCTTTAATGTCATCAATCAATCATTACCTTTCGATTTAATTAACCCAAAAATCACCAATTATGGCATGATCCAATAGATTGATGACACAATCAAAATTATTGTTACTTGGAAAACATTTTAATTCATCTTGTTGCTCCACACTTCTTTGCATAAGCCTTTTGAGGTAGAGCCAACCAATGGTAGTGTGAACTAATTAAATTCAAAATTTTAGTTAATAACAGTCGCCTCTCTTGGTCTCTTCACTATTTTTGTTAGGTAAGTTTGATTTTCATCCTCTATAATATGCATTTTATGTCTTAGGATCTTGATTCCATATATATGAGATTTGTGGAGAATATACATGTGATGACGACTATGAATAATTGTTGTTGAGGCCCTGTGCCCATGCGATGTTTTAGAAATATTGGATTCTCACACAGATTTTGATTTACACTTTAATCCATAGAACTCTAGTTATTGCGTCCCTTTTTCTCCCATATTGCTAAATTGTATTGAATACTTAATCGATTCTTTGAATTGTGATTCTACTAGGGATTAAGTGTGACTCTAGCATACCGAAATGCATTTGCAGAATCAATGCATGGCTCTATGAATAATGGCATGACTATGCTATTTGCTTTTCATTTGAAGGATAAAGGTGGTAAAAGAAATTGAATGAAGGTGGTAAGAAGAAATTGAATACTTATCTATATTAATTCTTTGTTTTGCATTTCCATTCTATGATTTTTTTGATATGTCTCCTTTGAAATTTGAATAGGATTTTATACATGTCGCATAAGAAAAAGACTCTTAAGCCGTAGTAGAAATAAAATAAAATAATAGAGGAATAATGATTTTATGCATAGGAAATTCTTGAGCCTAAGAGGTCGATTTTCTCATATACCACTAGTCATCTAGAGTTGGCCAATTTCCTTGACTCAGTCAAAACATGTTTAGATTTCCAAGGACTAAAATTACCCTTCTTTAGCCATTCTCGTAGACCTAGTTGATGAGGATAAGGAAAAAGATGTATATTCTAATATTTAGAAATCTCACTTGCATAATGCGGCTATAAGGTCTGCCACTTTACCAGATGCAGCAATAATTTGATGGATCATTGAATGTGTGAAGCCAGAGGAAATAACAATGGTGTGTGACAAGGGTCAATGCATAACTTCATTCCAACCAAGTAATCTCTAGAGGTGTTATGAATTCATCGAGATAGAACTCTAGATGACACAAAAATAGATTGCGTAATTTAGTAAACATTGCAACAAAGTGTTGAAGAAATCCTGGATCGAAGGGAAACAATCAAAATTAAGAGGTATTGGTATTCACCCATCTAATAATTTGAGGGAACCATATATTTATGTTGTAGCTTTTATCAATGGAATACATAGAAAATGTTTCTCCATGTTTCAAGTTTTCATGGGTAATCTTGATGCATGTCATTGTGAAGAAAGGATCGACATTCAATTAGGTTGACATTTTATCCCATAACCCACTAAATTTTACATGTCTTCTTACTTGATGGATATCATCTATGCTCACATTGATTTTATGGGGATGGGTTGGTGTTGGAATCCCATTCCCTAGTGTAAGTTTATTGTCAATGAAGGCATACATATATGATAAATTTTACTCAAATTTGTGATCATTTATTTTAATTTTTGTATGAACTTATGTTTGACAAGGAAGCATCTAAACTGATCGAGGAATCCATGGCTACATTAAATGAGATAGGACATTGGTATGTAGATGAACACATTATCTATATCAGGCTTTAATGGGAGACCAAGACACCTTATTTGTTACCCAAATTCATTCTAGATAGGAGGAGGTAGCAAACCCACATTCGTGGGTTTTTGAGTTGCTTAGGCAGGTGCCAGGCTTAATTTACTTGCATAAATTAAGATATTTATCATACCAATCAGGGACTCATAAACTAATGAAGCACACTCACTATATGTGAAAGAATTAGCTTAGTTTCCTAATGTGTCATTTTAAACTTGACTAAGAATGAATTTCAAATGAACTATGATATTTCAAAATACCAGTGAAGAATATTAATTGAAGGCTTGAGAAAAGAATTGGATTCAATCTAAGATCAAAAACATATAAAGGCTAATAAGTAAACAATCTTTGAATGAAAGTGAAGTTTAGACTTCAACTGAGGATGAAATTCAAGTTTAACATATAAAATTGAAATTCATACTTAACATATAAGAATGGAATTCAAGCTTTGACTAAGAATATTTAAACTTAACATCTTCATTTAAAGAAGGTATAAATACATTAAGTCACTACAATGTAAACAACAAAAGTTCTTGGTATCAAGACTAACTCTATTGGAACTATTTCAAAGCAAAGTAAGGTTCTAAGCTACCATTGTAACTTTTAACACAAAACTGAACTACTCTTTCCAATCTAGGCTTCCAAAACTCACATAGGTAGAAACTCCAGTTGTGAGCAAGAAAAATTTTAGGGGCTATATTTCGCAGATGGGCTAATTTTCCTTGTATTTTCCAAAAAAAAATTGCTAATTCCCATTTTTTCTAAAAATGATTCGCCCAAATTTTATAGGAAAACTGTAGAAATTTATAAACAATACTGTGATGTATTACCGGACTCTCCTGATCTAAAAATTATGCCACTGTTAAATACATAATTCTTCTACTTAATTCTTTGCGGAAATTAAATCACCAATTGCAAACACATGAAGAAAAATCAATCGCACATAACATGATGTTTTTACCAGGAAAACTTAAAGCTAAAAACCCTAACTATCATATATTATGTATATCATGGATCATGAAACAATCTCATACAAATCTCTGCTCAAAGAGCTCTCAGTACAATATACAATCGTCTCACACTGTCATACAAAATTGGTTCACACATGCACCAATTTACTGCCTCTTGACATCCTACCTTCACTGTGCAATCCTTGATGAAGAAGATCGCTGAATGAATTCGATCTTGTCTTGCCTTGACTGTGCAATCCTCATTGGCATCTCCAATGTGTGTGTAGATGCATTGCATGCACCACTATAGTCACAACTAATAGTCAACCAGACCCTTTCACCTATCTCTCCACTGGGTCTCCACTGGATCTAACATGCATGTAGTTAACAATAATATTTCTTCAGTTGCATGTGAGACCACTGTTTGTGACTTAATTAAATAATTAATTCACTGATCTCTCACTAGTGTATCTTAAGTTACAACTAGCACAACTGAGTTTAACTCACTTCACTGAGTTAAAATAAATAAAAACTCACATAACTACTCTTCCAACTCTGTTACAACTTTGTATTACTCAGTTACAACGAAGTACAATGTGCATGTCCCACCAACAACCTTGGAATGCGTAATTCCTTTAATCAACTGGTTTGCCACATCAGTTAACTGAAATCAAGTGCTTCAAGAGAATATATTATTATTTATTGTCTGATTATTATTAAGGGCTAATAATAATCGACATGCATTCTATTTTTAGACATGTGATCTATAAATAGACTTCGCCCATGCATCTAAAAATCGAAACTCATCTAAAAATAGAATTTTCTCAACCATCTAAAATTAGACTCTTGCTAATTCTAGAATATGCTCACCATTCTAAAAATAGACATACACCTAAAAATAGCCTGCGGGCCCCACCTAGTGAAGGTGCTTAATTTTCACTAGGATCATCATCTTGTTGAATCTCAACACTCTCTCTCAACAAGAAAGTGATTATCCTTCACCTCGATCCTGCCTCTAAGGTATTCAAATTTTCCCCTGGTGAGCGCCTTCGTCAGAATATCTGCATCCTGATCTTCCGTAGGAATGTACTGAAGCAACATGATCTTCCGTTGCACACGATCTCTGATATGATGATACCAGATATCTATATGCTTAGATCTATCATGAAACACATGATTAATCGAGAGTTTAATGCAACTCTGATTATCACAATGAATCACTGTAGGATCTAAATGAGAACCAAACAAACCAACCAGAATCTTCCTCATCTAGGTAGCCTCACATGTAGCTTGACTTCCGCTGAAATGAGTGCCACGAATCTCAGTTTCCTGCTGTACCAAGAAACAATTGTAGATTCGATACTGAAAACCCCTCCTAATGGGCTCTTTCTGTCCATTGGGCTGCCTGCCCAATCTGCATCTGCGAAGCCATGAAACTTCAACTCATCCGTCTGTTTGTACCATAAACCATACTCAAATGTGCCCTTGAGATATCTCAGGACATGTTTGCCCGCCTTCCAAAAGATCCTGGTAGGCTTAACCATCGCTTGACTAAGCTGGTTCACCGCATAGCATATGTCCGGTCTTGTATTAACTAAATACATGAGCGAACCTACCAACTGTCGATCAACAGTTTCATCCACTACCTCTGCCGATGTAGCATCCTCTTTCCTCCAGTTTCTTGGAACATGAGCATCCATGGATTTGCAGCCCTCCATGTGAAACTTACCGAGTATCTCCCTTGCATACTTGCCTTGAGACACAAATAGTTCACTTTCTTGCTGCCATATTTCTAATCCAAGGAAATAGTGAAGGAGGCCCATATCCTTCATCTCGAACTCCTTTGCAAGGTCCTCCTTGCATGAGTGTATTAGCTGCACATCACCAGTCAATATTAAATCATCAACATAAAGAACAATGATTAAAATATTACCCTCCACCACAATCTAGTATAGGTTTGCATCCGCCTCACTCTTGGTGAAGCCAAGTCCAGTGAAATAGCTGTTGATTCGAGTGTACCAAGCACGGGGTGCTTGCTTCAGCCCATACAACACTCTTTTGAGTCTGCACACATGCGACTCGCTACTGAATATCTCAAATCCTTCAGGCTACTCAATGTACACTTCTTCCTCAATGATCCCATTAAGGAACACAATCTTCACATCCATCTGATGAATGTGCCAACCCATCTGCGCTGAGAGAGCAAGGATGGTCCTTATGGAAGAATACCGTGCGATAGGTGCAAAGGTTTCTTCATAATCAACCCCCTTGATCTGTGAGAAGCCCCGGGCAACAAATCTTGCCTTATACTTCTCAACACTCCCATCAGCAGCTTGCTTTACCTTGTAGATCCATCTTGAACCTACCACTGATTTATCAACCGGCCTTGGAACAATTTCCCAAGCACTGTTTTTGACAATGGAGTCATACTCCTCCACCATTGCATCTATCCATGTGGGCTCCTGCACTGCTTCCTGAAAGGAAGATAGCTTAGTCACAATACATTTGCTCATGAGAGCCATGTATCCAGTGAATCGGTCAGGAGACTGTATCTGTCTGCGCTGTGAAGTAGGGACTTCTACATTCTGTGTTGCATCAAGCTTCAGCCTCTCAGCTTCTGTGGTACGCCTTCTACCAGTTTTGATGTTTGCTTCTGCGTGAATGGACCCCTCTACTCCATGATCCTCCTCCTTTGGATGATCCACATCTAGAGGCTCATCTTTGGGAACAAGCAGTTCTTCCTCTGCATGTAAGTATAGCTCCCTCTCAAGTGACAACTTCATGGCTTTCTCCTCATTTAATTTTATACCTCGTCGCACCACAATCATTCGACTGTTTGGAAAATACACATGATAATTATGGGGTGTTTCTGTGTACCCCATAAATATCCCAACTTCAGCAGTCGGCTCTAGCTTCTTCCTGGCGTTCTTGGTCACATGCACATAAACATATGAGCCAAAAATCTTAAAGTGAGAAACATCCGGTTTCTTACCAGTAAAAGCTTCTTCAGGTGTACTCATGTCAAGTACTCTATAAGAACAACAATTTTGCACATAAACCACAGTGTTGCATGCTTCCGCCCACAAGTGCATTGGTAGGCCCTAATCATGCAGCATAGCTCATGCAACACCCACGATCGTTTTGTTCTTCCTCTTCGCGACCCCATTCTGATGTGGGTTATGAGGCGTTATGAGTTCTCTTCGAATTCCTTCTTTGCTACATAAGTCTTTGAATTCGTTCGAGATATATTTACCACCATTATTGCTCCGTAGAGCCTTCACTTGCTTCCCCGACTCTTTCTCCACGAATGCTTTAAACTCACAGAACTTTGAGAATGTTTTATCTTTCTTATGCATGAAGAAGATCCAACATCTACGAGAATAGTCATCAACAAAAATAACATAATACCCGTGTTTTTCTATTGAAGCAACCGAGAATGGTCCACACACGTCTGTGTGAATTCTCTCCAGGATCACCGAAGTACGGTTCTCTCTTTCATGAAAGGTGGTCTTCACAAAATTACCCATAGTACATCCCTTGCACTAATCTATCTGCGCAAGTGTACCCTTGGGAAGTCCAGTAGAAATCTGCTACAAAATCTTCAGGGCGCCATGGTGAAGATGGCCCAATCGCCTATGCCATAATTCGCTTTCATCCCGGCCCACCGCTTCTTCTTCTTTGCCCACCATTGCAGTGCAACCATCTACCTCCAACTTGTAGAGATTCTTGACTCGAATCCATATCGTCTTGGTTTGACCCGTTGTTTTATGTCGCAGGAAATATTTTCCATCGTTGAAAACAACGTCATAACCTCTGTCTTCCAACATCGCGACTGAGACCAAGTTCTTCCTTAGACCTGGAACATGCATAACATATTTCAACATAAATGGTTTACTTAACTCCCTCTCAAAGGTAATGGTACCGATGTCGGTAGCACTGTATCGTCCATCGTCGCCCATCTCTATATGCATTTGGAGATCTTTCTCCTCCAAGTCACTAAAGAGCTCCTTATCTCCTGTCATGTGGAAGGAAGTACCACTATCAAGATACCACACTGATCCCATTGCGCTTGAAACCAAGCATGCGATCAAAGAGAAATCAAGTTCAAATTGTGAGGTAAGGGCCTGACCAGCTGCAGCTCCAACAACCTTCTTGTTCTTCTTTTTCTGTGGGTAGGTAGTGGCGAGATGCCCATGTTCGTGACAGTGAAAACACTTCACCTTGGATAAATCCAGCTTCTTGCCTTTAGCCTTGGATTTTGAGTGGAATTTCTTCCCCTTCCCTTTCCTTGCTTTGGCAGCGAAAGCACAATCCTCTTCATCATCATGCTTTGATGAAGAGCCATCCCTGGTGTTCCGCCTGAACTCCTCCTGCACTAGATCTTACCACAGTCGTTCCCAATCCGACAGTTTTTCCCGTCCGTTGACAGAGTCTTGATAACTGTGCCAACTCTTAGGAAGTCCCAAGAGAGCCAAGCTCACCAAATCATCATCAACAACCGTGATTCCCACACTCCCCAGTTCATCTTGACATTGGACAAACTTTGTGAGATACTTAGGAATATTGTCGCCCTTTTCCATTTTGTTTTTTCTAAGTTTATCCTTCAGCGCTAATTTCCTATGGTCGCTTCTGCATTGGAAAAGATCTGTCAAAGCCTTCCACATTGCAAATGGAGTGGCTTTCCCATGAAGGCTTGAGACAATATGGTCTCTCACACCTTCCAACAGAATCCTTCTCGTCTTCGCTACTTTCTTTTGCCAGGCGTCAAGTAATGCAGCATCCGTCGAAGTGGGCTTAGGAACATCACTGTCAATGAATTCTTTCAAGCCATTATCTTCAAGAATCGCTTCCATCCTATCCTTCCATGCAATTTAGTTCGAGATGCCCTCGAGTGCATACTCCAACCGCAAACCATTGAAAGCCATTTCGATGTTTACTCAACTGTCGCACCAAGAAATTCTTGCAACAAATTTGAATTGTTTCCACTAACAAAACTCAACACTGCTTCAATATTGCAATCTTCTCTGCTCCGATACTATGTAGAAATTTATAAACAATACTGTGATGTATTACCGAACTCTCCTGATCTAACAATTATGCCACAGTTAAATACATAATCCTTCTACTTAATTCTTTGCGGAAATTAAATCGCCAATTGCAAACACATGAAGAAAAATCAATCGCACATAACAAGATGTTTTTACCGGGAAAGATTAAAGCTAAAAACCCCAACTATCATATATCATGTATATCATGGATCATGAAACAATCTCATACAAAGCTCTGCTCAAAGATATCTCAGTACAATATACAATCATCTCAGACTGTCATACAAAAATTGGTTCACACATGCACCAATTTATTGCCTCCTGACAACCTGCCTCCACTGCGCAATCCCTAATGAAGAAGATCACTGAATGAATTCGATTTTTCCTTGGCTTGACTGCGCAATCCTCTTTGGCATATCCAATGTGTGTGTAGATGCATTGAATGCACCACTATAGTCACAACTGCTAGTCAACCAGACCCTTTCACCTATCTCTCCACTCGGTCTCCACCGGATCTGACATGCATGTAGTTAACAGTAGTATTTCTTCAGTTGCATGTGAGACCAATGCTTGTGAATTAATTAAATAATTAATTCACCGATCTCTCACTAGTGTATCTTAAGTTACAACTAGCACAACTGAGTTTAACTCACTTAACTGAGTTAAATTAAATAACAACTCACATAACTACTCTTCCAACTCTGTTGCAACTTTGTATCACTCAGTTATAACGAAGTCCACTGTGCATGTCCCACCAACCAACCTTGGAATGCGTAATTCCTTCAATCATCTGGTTTGCCACACCAGTTAATTGAAATCAAGTACTTCAAGAGAATAGATTATTATTTATTGTTTGATTATTATTAAGGGCTAATAATAATCGACATGCATTCTATTTTTAGACATGCGATCTATAAATAGACTTCGCCTGTGCATCTAAAAATACAAACTCATCTAAAAATAGAATTTTCTCAACCATCTAAAATTAGACTCCTGCTAATTTTAGAATATGCTTACCATTCTAAAAATAGAAACACACCTAAAAATAGCCTGCGGGCCCCACCTAGTGAAGGTGCTTAATTTTCACTAGGATCATCATCTTGTTGAATCTCAACAAAAACAATATTTTACCTTAGAAATCATCCAAATTTTACAGAGACTAAATAAAACCTTTATAAATTTGAATTTTTTGTCAAAAAATATTGCCAAACATTTTATAGTTTGCATATTAGGTACTTGTAAGATTTGCCAAGGTTCCTACACTTCGAAATAAATTTCTATCCTTAAAATTTCTCCTTGGTTGTGAGATATCATGCCTCAAATGGACTCACACAACGATATCTCTTCACTTGTGGAGATTAATGATTTGAAAAAATCTAATCACTCCTGCATTGAATGGACAACTACTCTTAATTAAAGCAAATGAAATGAAGGGAATTGAGTAAAGGGATTTATCAAAAATTCATTGAGGTATCAATGGGTGGGAGACCATCCTGTAGTGTCTCTTATTGAACTCTTAATGGTTGAAACGGCTTAATCTCAAGAGTATATCCGAGGCCCATTTGGGTACTAGAAACAATGTTGTTTTTTAAGTGGATGTTTTCCTGATTGTAATTGTTCATAGTTCCAAATTTAAGTACTTGAAGGGTAAGTTCACCACTCAATATCTTGATCTTATGAGATCCAAGAAGTGTTTGATAATGGTTCTATATAGATAAATACAACTGATGATTAAAGGGTTCCATTTGTTGTCAATGGCCACAAATTGAAGCTCGACAACAGGCCCATTGATCAAAATAATTTTATTTTACTACTATTACAACAACTCAAGATGGCACAAGTTGTGGGTAAAGGGAATAATATTCCTACCCATCTTCCATCCTAAATATACTTAAAAAAAATTAAAATGGAAAAAAATTATATGAAAAAAACAGAAAAAAATAAAAGAAAAAATAAATAAATAAAAGAGTTTAGTTGTGAAAATCCAAGATAATGGCATAATCTAAACTTGAATTTCACTAGAAAACCAAGAAATTGGCCAATGAAAATTCCTAATAAAAAACCTAACAAGTGATTACAAAGAACATCCATGTCTTGCACTCAATGTTCATAATTGTAAGTGATTGCTATTAGATCAAATATTAATCTCAAGAGGATACCTACAAAGATGAACATGTCTCATTATTTCTTTTTCAGAAGCTCAATGGCTAGCATATATAAATTTGTACAAACCATTCTATTTTTCATCTATCAAGGCTCAACACTGTATTTGACACCTACAAGAGACTAATTTATGATTCAAATCAAACATAAGAAGACAATTATTTGATCATCCACTTCAAAAAAAGAAGAAGAGAGGCTGTATTTGACATCTACAAGAGACTAATTTATGATTCAAATCAAACATAAGAAGACAATTATTTGATCATCCACTTCAAAAAGAAAAAAAAAGTTTTCAAATCATCGTCCATTTCAAAAGAAGATGAATTATATTTATCCCTGTCAATAGAATACAAGTTAGTCTAAAAGCAAAAGCATCCAAGACAATCTCAAAAGTGTGCAAGTAAAGACTAAAAATAATGCTTTTTGACCACGACACCAATCATTTTTCAATGCTTTCAATTTTATTAATAATCAACATTAAACTAAATAATAATACCTTTTTATTTTACCATTTATCTTTTACCGCACTTTAAAAATCTTGAGCCCCTTGCCTCAGATTTTGTACTCAGTCATACTTCCCCATCCCAATTCCACACATGATAGCTTTGATAATTATACCAATCCATTTTGTACCTACATTTCCTATCTATCCTATCCATAATTACCATTCTAAAACTATCGTTTCATTGTTCCTATAAGCATTCACTTTTCTAGTCACTGCAAGCTATCGTATTACTCTTCATAATAAACCAGACCTCCTCAGCCTTGAAATGACTCTCATTACCAACTTATACACTCATCCTCATTCTAAACCATGAATTGACTCTTAAAAAAAGCGATAGTGTTCCTTAACCTTGTATATTGGAAAAATGTGTTATTTCATATTTTCTATTTTGAAAATGAATGCTCCGTTTTAATATTATATGCCATACTTTGTCATCTTCGTTTTTACGTTTGAAATCCCCTACCACTTGATTGACCAACGTAAAAACTACACACTGTTGCGTTCTG
This sequence comes from Pinus albicaulis, assembly GCA_034641835.2. Taxonomy (NCBI): domain Eukaryota; kingdom Viridiplantae; phylum Streptophyta; class Pinopsida; order Pinales; family Pinaceae; genus Pinus; species Pinus albicaulis. The sequence continues at coordinate 1,170,485,885 of CM076579.1, read as the reverse complement.
GAACACTGATATGCTATTCTTCTCTCCTGATTTCGAAGTCACAGGTTGTTTGCCACGTAGGAACAAAAATACAGGGTTTAAACATCTATGCTTCTATCGAAGTTTCCATGGAATGCATCTTCGTCCTCAATCTGTTTAAGAATGGATATGGGCATATGTGTGTTTAAACTTCAATAACAAGGCTTTTATATGAATTTTGTGAGGCATTGAATCATTGTTTGAGAAATCCGAATAGTTTCTACAGGGTGTTAATAAGAGTCTTTATGGAATTTGGTGACAGCTATATGGGTTTTAAATCTAGTAGTTTTTAGTGTGACTTTTTGAAGGTTTTTACGATGACTTTTTACGATGTAATTCCTCTAAATTCCGGCAGGAATTTATTGAAAAGAGAAGTTTGATTGCTAACTTTGCACAATCGAAAAGCCCTAGAGGTTTTTGAGGGTGCTGAACCCATACCTCAAAGCTAGTTTGAATAACAAAAAACCAAGATTTTACCTCAAAATTTTTCACCGGATTCCGGCACTAGAAACTTCAAAAAGTCGCACTAAAGATAACTCCGTTTTAAATTTTTGCAGTTAAACAAATGTTTTAAAAACATTTTTCATGGTTTAAACACTGATATATGAGAAGATTGAGTATACAAAGACAATGGCTATATATATAAACATTTTTCATAGTTTAAATATTGATACATGAGAAGATTGAGTATACAAGGAAAATGGTTATATATATATATATATATATATATATATATATATATATATATATATATATATATATATATAAGATGTTGGGTGGTTTAAATTCTTATCAACATGGAGGTGCCAAAATGATTTGTCTAAATATTTGATGGTGAAACTGCTACAATCGGTAATCTAACTATTCATCTTTATGAGCATACACTTTCTCAATCACTAGTTTACTTTGGGTGGAAGAAAGATGATTCTAGAATAAAACCATAGAAGAAAAGACACCGACTCCTTTTCTCAATAAATCTAAAAAAAAAACCCAAATGTGCCTCAGGTATCCTCTTGAGATTAATATTTAATCCTAATAAGCTAAGATTGATATTTAATCCTAATAGGCAATCACTGATAGTTATGAACATTGAGTACAAGACATGGATACTCCTTGTAATCACTTATTACATCTTTTATTAGGTTTTGGGTTTATGAATGAGGAACATACAATTGAAGAAAATGTACTAGAATATAAAAGGAGGCATATTCTTTTGGAGAAATAAAAGTAATGGAGTCTCAAGAGCAGAGAATTATGGTTATAAGGGGGATTGGAACACAAATTTCTTTCATAGGTGTGACAATTGTATAAAGAATATAAACTCTATTTGGAAAATTGATAAGAGAGACGGTACCTAGGATTCGATTTCAAGGTCATGGATTTTGAAGGAGTAAAACATCTTTCCTCCCTTTTTAAGGAAGACACATGCACTACAATAGCACAAGTGATTATTTGTGGAACTCCTTCCCTAGTTCTGTCAATTAGGAGGATAATTAGGCCTTAAAGGAGGTTGCGAAAGAAAAACTATATCAAACTCTGCAGATTTGCGAAAAGGAAATAAATCTTGGGCTCTATGGAATACTTGTGGAATTATTCTTGGATTGTTATGATTTTATAGAGGAAAATTTGTGGAGTGATGGAGACAACAAGTAATCATGAAAAAATGTTGGAAGCCATCAATGCAACATTCATATAATTAATTCCTAAAGAAGACAATCCTACAACCTTTGATATGTCTACACCCATATCATTATGAAATTGCTTGCAAAACATTATCTGAAATGTAAATACTAGGAGACTAGAAAGTGTCCTCTCAAATAAATTTTGTAGAGAACAATTTAGGCTTATAGAGGGAAGACAAATAGTTGAGGCAATTGGGTTATTGAAGAATCCATACATTCAATAAAGGTAAAAAACTAAGACCAATGGTGATGAAAGTGGACATGTCCAAAGCTTATGACAAAGTAGATTGATTTTAGATTAGACTAATTCTAATTAATATAGGCTTTTGTAAACAATTTGTTCTCTTAATGAGCTTCATTTCCTTAGTATATTTTTTTGTATTATTAAATTGAGCATCAAGCCATTTCTTCAAATAAGGGAGGGGCCTCAAAAAAGTTAAACCCCATCCCATATATTCTCTATTATAATAGTTGGAGGGTTGAGTAGGCTACTTAAATAAATATAAGGAAATGATAATATAAAAGGGGTTGTAATGTACCTAAGGATACAATGAATATAATGTGGTCATCATTATAGAATAAGTCCACTATTTAATTAAAATTAAATAATATAATAATAAGGGGTACTTAGCATGGGCCCCATTGATTAAGCATGAGAAAGTATAAACATGCATAAGTGTCATTGTATTATATATGTGTTGAATTGTACTTTGTCGTAGCAATCATGGCTTGTGGCATGGTTCCTTCCATAAAGAGTGATAGATGGTGTTACCCTACCTCAAAGGTTCTTTTATTTGTACTCTTGGTGTTGTTTATGGTGAATGCCTTGGATATTTTTGGTGTTTATGTTTTATCCTGAAATTTTTATGGTGGATTATCTCTTTATATCTTTGAAGTTTTACTGCAACTAGTTTCAAAAATATTTCTTAGGCACAAAGCGGAATATATATATATATATATTTTTTAATTCTTTTTTTCTTTTTTTTCTTCCTTTCGCTGATTTTTTAGGGAAAAAAGATGATGGAAGCATTTAAGTTGATTCCTAAAAATCTAAATGAAAAATTGAGAGAATATAATCTAAGGAATGAATTCCTCCAAAAAAAATACCCAATTTATAAAATAATAATAATAAATAAATAAAATTGTCCAAAAAATATTCCAAGAAGTGAAGTTATATAGAATTTAAAATTGACAATTTTGTATGGTTTTTATTGGTGATAACTATGACAAATTTGTATGGTTTTTACTAGTGATAACTATGAATGTACCTAGGCAGGATAATATGGGGTGCCAAGGGAGGTACCCAAGAGGATAATGAATGTAATGTGGCCATAATAATGGAATAGGCTCACTATGTAATTAAAATGAAATAATATAATAATAAGGGGTACTTGGCATAGTCCCCTTGGAATACTTATGAAAAAATATAAACACACATGAGTATCATTGTATTGGATGTGTTTTGAATTATATTGTGTTGTAGCAAGCATGGCTTGTGGAGTGATTCATTCCATAAAGTTTGATGGTGTTGTTGGCCCCCATTTTTGGTCAATTTTGTTTATAAGAAATCCATCTAATTCCCATCATTTTCCACATTATATCATTAAAATACACCTTATTTTGACCATATTATGCATATTCAGGTAAATAAATTATGTTTTTCATTTTTTAGATATTTTTGTAAAAATAGGGTTTTAAGATTATTTTTGGACAGAGCTGAAAATTCCCGTAATTGCTTCATGAAAGTTATACATGTAGGACACTTGGGAACGAGCTGAGCATGGATTTGGAAAGCTTGGGAAACACAGATGAAGAATATTCTATTGGTTCGGTCAAACTGAGCTAAAACAAGTTCGGTCAACGTTGGTCAAACATGACCTGTTTTTCAGGAATCCCTAGAAAATAAGGCAAAATTAGTAGTTTTTTGGATTTTTCCAGATTTGGTGTAACTAATTGGATGAGTTAGACCTATATGGATGGGATTAGGATAAGATAAGGCTGTTAGAGACATTGTAGCATAGTTTTTTTTTTATCATTTCTCTATTTATACCAAATTTATGTACCATTGAAACATGATAAATTTGTATAATTTCATATTGAGACTTCTGAACTATGCAAGTTAATTTGAGGAACTAGTTCCACCTTCTTTTTTCTGTTCAATTATGTGGATGATTGACTATGTTTTCAGTAGCTGATAAGTTTTTCAAGTGTGCAAGGCAAGGGTGGAGGGCCCCCACACCAAGCTAAGTACACTTCTTGGTTAATTTAGCTTGATTTTCATGAACTAGTTTTGCTTCAGATTTGTTTAGTTAATTAGATACATGATGATTTATTATGATTGCTGATGAATCTTAATTTACTTCTAATCTGCATATGAAGGGACAATCAAGTGTTTAAGTTAAACTCTCCTTCTTTCTAATCTAAGAACAATAACTAGAATTCATCTTTCTTTTCCTTGTTGAGTTATTTACTTATGCTTATGAATTTTGGTTTAACTTCTAATCTGCATATGAAAGGACAAACCAGTGTTTAAGTTAAACTCTCATTCTGTCTGATATAAGAACAATAACTAAAATTCATTTTCTTTTCCTTATTTAAAGCTATTTCTTGAATTTTTAGTCTTAAATACAATGGTAACAATGATGAATGAAATTGTGAAGAAGGACAACATGGACCTCCTCAGTTAGGAGCCTCTTCTATTACTCTTTATGCATCATAAGCTATTGTCCATCAGTTAATTGATTTATCTTCATAAAAGTAGTACTGTAGGGAAGGTCAAACATGATCTCCTAAGTTGGGAGCCTCTTCCCTCAAATATTACATATTGAATTATAATTTACTTAGTTAGATTTTATATTTGTATTATGCATTTTCTTTAGTTTAAACAATTTGTCTTCTACACGATTGACTACATCTGAGATCCATATATTTTGGAAATACTTCCAAGTTTACAAACTCAGATTGAAATAAAATAATTGTGTTAGTTTACCTAATAAATTGACCTAACATTTTTGGTGCCATTTTCGGGAAAGCATACATCAACATATTCAATTAGGAGATAATTTTTTTTTTACAAAAACACATCAAAAACAACAAAAAAAATATTTTTTATTTTACTTATGTTTCTTTATGCCTAGAGACAGAGATCAGAAAGGTAGATTCATTAAACAAAACCCCCCAACAATTCAACCACCCATAGGGGCAGGACCATAAAGACTAACAACACTAGTTGTTGGGAGACCAACTCTAGAGGAATTAGAAGAAAAAAAAAAGATCAGGATAAAGATTGACTCTAGTTGAAAGACAAACCTTGTTAGCCTGGGAGGTAAAAAGGAAGCAAACACCAAAAGAATCCCCTTTCATAGAAAGACAAAAGGAAACAAGAAGACCGGTTTTTAAACAATTAAAGCAACCAGTTCTTCAACAAATCAAGATAGTTGAGGAAACACCAAATCAACCTCATATTGAAACAATACAAACAAATGAAAAGGAAATGACTGAAGAAGGAGAAGGATCTAATATACCAGTTATGACTCTAGAGCAAAGACTTCAATATGAGAGACAACAGAAGGAATGGAAGAGAAAAAGAGAGGAAGACAAGAGAATAGAAGTAGAGAGAAAAAGAGAGGAAGAAGAAAAAAGAGAGTATGATAACAAAAGACAACATGATATAGAACAAGACAATGATCAGGAAGCTACTTTTGGCTTCCCAATATTAGACACAAGAGCAATACTAGGAGAGGAAGTGAAAATGAAAAAAATTCCACCTTCTGTTTTGGCCAATTTTTATGGAATGTCAACAGAAGATCCTGACTCATTTATGTTTGAATTTGGAATCTTATGTTGAACTTATGGATACACAGATGACACATATAAACTTCGTCTCTTTCCTGCTACTTTGAAAGCAACAACACTAAAATGGTTTATGGGTTTAGGAGAACATACCATTGCTTCTTGGGATGCCACGAAGAAATTTTTTCTCAAAAAGTATCAGGCCTATTGCAGGGCTAGAGACTCGAAAGAAGATATTTTCAGAATGACACAACAAGAAGATGAAAGTTTGGAAGAGTACTTAGAAATATTTCTCTACAATCTATAAAAATCCAAACAACATTCTCTGAATCCTGATACCATCCACACAATTTTTCTTAAAGGTATCAGAGATGAATACTTAGATATTCTCAATGTGATGGGCAAAGGAGATATCTCAAACTTTCCATTTGATGAGATTGCTTAACTATGTCAAAAATATTCTAGGGGAAGAGAAAAAAGTGGAAAAATAGATGTTACATCAAGAGCTTCCAAATCTGCAATAGGAAGAGTAACAAGAGCAGAAATAGGAAGTTTGCTAGAAAATTTTAAAACTGATCTATTGAGCACTTTAGGAACACAAGTTGATGTTTTAAAAGCAAAGAAGAAGAAATAAGAAAAAGATCAAATCTTATCAATCTTTTTTCCAAAGTGTAGGAAGAAAAATCCACTTAGAGAATGCCCTTTGGATAGTATGCAAGTGTGTGGACTTTGTACAGAGAATCATGCAACTGAAAACTATCCAAAACTTAAAGAATTGCAAATGGAAGAAGTACAAGGGAAATATTATCTTTATTATATGGCACGAAGGAAACCTTGGCAACCAAGGATGCCTCAACAATTCCCTCAACAAAACCACCAGAATTATCAGTATCCTCCTCAAAATTCATGGAATACTCTAATGCCATGGCAGGCTTGGCCTCCACAACAATACCAAAACTAACCTGCACAAGGTTGGAGAGGATATAGTTATGGAAACCAGCCACCTCAACAAATGCATCCTCAACAATACCAACAAAAATATCAACAGCCATACCAAAAACCATATCCTCAACAACCATTCCAATAACAACAATTCCAACAACATCCTCAACCAATGCCATTTCCACAACAAAATCCTGCACCATTACTAACTCAACCTCAGCAGCTTCAGCTGCCTTCTAACCAACCCCCACTTAGACCAACTCAATTACCAGCTCAGCTAGTAGCAAATCCAAGTAACAAAGTGGATAAACCAAAATACAATGTGGAAGAAGCAACACATTTTCCTACATACTCTATTCTTCCCATACAAGATGTCCACTTAAGGTATGGGAAAGTGTTACACAAAAATTCTCCACCAATCATGGAAGAGAAAACTGAAGAAGGAGAACAAACTGAAAAATCTCATCTAGAAAATAAAATTTAGAAAGGAAAAGCTATCATGAATCAAACACCACCTTATCCAGAGAGGTTAGTAGAGCAAAAAATTCCATTGTCTCTTTCTGAATTTGATATTGTGGATGAATTGAAGAATGCTTATGTAAAAATTCCTTTGTTGCAAGCTATAAAATATATTCAAATTTATGCAAAAACAATAAAGGAGTTATGCATTAAGAAAACTAACAGAAAGAAAAGAGACCCATCCACAATCCAGGTCATTGGAAAATTAGCTAGTCTCATGTCTATACAAACAAAAATTGAAAAATATATTGACCCTGGTATCCCTATGGTTACCATTTCGATCAATACTTTTTCAGTTCCAAATAATTTAACAGATTTGGGAGCAACTATAAATGTTATGACCACATAAACTATGAAACACTTGAAATTTCATAATATTAGATCTACTACTACAATTTTGGAGCTTGCAGATAGATCTAAAGTTTTACTAGAAGGAATATTAGAATATATCATTGTTTTTTTGGATTCATGGGAATATCCCGTAGACTTTCTAATCTTGCAGCCAAAAACAAATTTAGGAGGTCATCCTTTAATTCTAGGTAGACCATGGTTAGCTGTAATAGATGCCTTCATTGGATACAGATAATGAAGTATGATCATAGCACATGGGGATGAAAGGAAACATGTTACACTCTATCCTCCAGCACAATCTCCTTCTTTATTATCATGGCTTGATGAACAACAACAATAAGAAACTCAATCTATTCTCAGTATTAATCAAGTCTTTAATTTTAGAGAAGAGTAAGAAAATGAGGATCTATTAGACCTTTTCATCTCAGAACCTGATATTTCGGAGCAACTTAGAATAACACAATATGAAGCTGCAAGTCATCTTTTAAATTAATGTTTCCTGGAAAATTGTACTATTCAATCATTGCAAAATTCATTTGAAAGTATTTTTCCTGTTAACTCAATTACCAATTCACAGAGTAAAATCATTGAAATCAGTCTTGGAAGGAATTTGAATATTTGTAATAATTTACAATCATCACAAGAACAAGAGGTAATAGCATTGTTACAAAAATATTCAAAAGCTTTTGCCTGGGATTACACAAAAATGCAGGGAATTCATCCAAAGACATGTATTCACCACATATATAGTGATGATCATATCAAACTAGTGAGACAACCACAAAGAAGAATGAATCCTATGATGAAAGAAATAGTGAAAGAGGAGTTGCAGAAATTGTTACTAGTTGGATTCATCTAACTTATTTCTGATAGTCAATGGGTTTCTCCCTTAGTTGTGGTGCCAAAGAAAAATGGAAAGTGGAGAAAATGTGTAGACTATAGGGAACTGAATAAAGCCACATTAAAAGATCATTTCCCGTTACCATTTATTGACCAAGTACTAGACTCATTAGCTGGGAAGAAATTATTTTATTTTCTTGATAGATTTAGTGGATATAATCAGATTAAGATAGCATTGGAAGACCAGGATAAAACCACATTTACTTGTCCATGGGGAACATATGCATATAATTTTTTTCCCTTTGGGTTATGTAATGCACCTGCTACTTTTCAAAGAGCAGTTCTTGCAATCTTTGCTGATCTAATTCATGAATGTGTAGAAGTCAACATGGATTATTTCACTATATATGGAGGAACATTTGATGATTGTTTGAATAATATTGAAAAAGTTTTAAAAATATGCATAGAGACAAACCTATCCCTCAGTAATGAAAAATGATTTATGATGTTAACTGAAGGGATAGTGTTGGGACACCATATTTCTTCTTTAGGAATCAAGGTGGACCCAACAAAAATACAAGTCATTGTGAACTTGATGCCACCAACAACGCAAAAATAAGTAAGAATTTTCTTGGGATATGCAGACTGTTACAGGAGATTCATTGAGAATTTTAGTAAAATAGCTCTACCTCTATTCAAGTTACTTGCAAAAGATGTTGAGTTCCAATGGACAACAAACTGTCAAAATGAATTTGAAATATTAAAAGGAAAATTGTCAGTTGCACCCATTCTCTGAGGACCAAACTGGTCATTTCCATTTCTTATATCCACTGATGCATCTGATACAACTATAGGATAATCACTTGGACACAAATAAAATCAGTTCAATTATATCATATAATTCATAAGAAAAAACTTAACACAAACAAATTTAACTATATAGTCACCGAAAAAGAAATGTTAGCTATTATGCATGCAGTTAATAAGTTTAGGCATTATATAATAGGTTATCAAGTATTCATTCATATATATCATTCAACCATAAGATACTTAATGAAAAAAGCAATAATAAATGGAATAATTACTACATGGCTATTATTTATGCAGGAATTTAACATCATTGTTCTAGATCGACCAGGTAAAGACAATCACGTAGCATATTTTCTATCAAGGCTTCATTCACTTGGTGATCCAAATCCCGTTTTAGACAATTTTCCAGATGAATATTTATTTTCTATAACAGTAAAAACACCATGGTTTTCTGATGTAGCCAACTATTTATCATCTCGAATATTACCCTCCCATTTCACCAATAAATAGAAAAGAAAAATAATTAGAGAAAGTGTTAGATATAGTTGGGTCAATGGTGACCTCTTTTATACTAGTTCTGATCAATTAATAAGAAAATGTGTTACAGAAGATGAAATTCTAGATACCTTGAAAGCATGTCATGACGAACCATGTAGTGGCCATTTTGCAGACAAGTGGACATCATACAAGGTGCTCAAACTTGGTTACTACTAGCAAACAATCTTCAAGGATTCGAAAGCCTATGTTAAAATATGTGACAGCTACCATAGAACTGGAAGACCTATTGTATTAGATGAAATGCCATTAAAGCCACAAGTACTCATAGAACCATTTGAGCAATGGGCTCTAGAATTTGTGGGACCAATTAACCCACCTTCAAATGGAAAGAAGTACATTCTAGTATGTATAGATTATGTTACAAAGTGGGTAGAGGCAAAGGAAGTGGAAAGACAAACAAAAGACATAATAGTCTCATTCCTCTTTGAGGAAATATTTGTGAGTCATAGATCAAGGAGCACAATTCACCTCCAAACTTGTCTAGGATCTTATAGAGAAGTATAAGATCAAACAAAGAAAATCTATTCCATACCATCCCCAAGAAAATGGACAAGTAGAGTCGACAAATAAAGTGTTAGAAAATATCATGACGAAAACAATGCAAATGAACAAAAAAGATTGGTTAGAAAAGTTAAGAGATGAACTATGGGCATACAGAATTACATGGAAGAACACAACTGGATTCAGTCCATATCAGTTGGTATATGGAAAGGAAGTTTTTTTACCCATTGAATTTCAAATTCATGCATATAAAATTGTAGCAAAATTGGGAATGGAATTATCTGAAGCACAACAACAAAGAGTCATGCAATTAAATGAATTAGATAAATTAAGACAACAAGCAATAAAGCATACAACATTGGTGCAACAACAGAGAATCAAGTGGCATGAAAGATTCATTAAGAATACTTTTTTTCATAAAGGAGATTGGGTGTTACTTTTTAAATCCAAGTTTAAAGATTTCAAAGAAAAGTTTACAACTCATTGGCTTGGGCCATACGAGATAGAAGAAATTTTTGACAATGGAGCAGTAAAAATAAAAAAAATTGACGAAGCAACAATTTCATTTTTAGTCAATGGACATAGGCTTAAGGTCTATAATAAACCTATCAATAAAGAGGACTTATTGAAAATAATCTCAATAGAAAATAACACGGAAATAATGGAACAACATAATGATATGCCTCCCTTACTTCCAGAATTAAAAAAATAAAATAAAAAGAAAATATAAAAAATAATAAAAGGGTTTGGTTGTGAAAATCCAGGAAAATGGAACAATACAAACTCGAATTCATATCGGAAAACCAACTTGTTTGGCCAATATGAATTCCCTATTTTTTTTAAATTTTACTTCAGTTTGTTTTTGTAGAAATAATCCTTCAAGAAATCCAAGACTTGAAGACAAGTCTTAACATAAGCAAGGGGGGAGTTCGTAATAAAAATATGCAAATAGTTTGAGAAACTTTATTGTAGAAGGGACCTGAATAACATGTCAGAAGGGACCTGAAACATTGTTGAAAATATCATGTAGAAGGGACCTGAAACATCATTTACAATAACATTGCAGAAGGGATCTAAAACATTATTTACAATATCATTTCTGAATGGACTTGGAAAACATGTCATAAGGGACCTGAAACATCATTTAAAAATTGCAAAAGGGACCTGAACGACATCATCATTAAAGGAACCTGAATCAATAGCAGATGCCAAGAAGAACATGAAATAACATAATATCAAAAGGTTCAAGTAAGAAAATACAATTGTCTATATTCCATCTAAATTCATTTTTGAAGAACCATCATCATGAGTCAAATATGGATGAACAAAAAAAAGTCATCATCAAATTAGTATGAACACCAAACTATGTTGAGAAAGAGAAAGTACAGTAAGTAAAAAAAATGTTCAAGTAGAACCTTAGATTTTGAAAAAAATTCTAGAGTTGTTAAAACTAATTTAACCTGAGTATGCATTCTATTACATTTTTTTTCCTACCCTCATTATCCTATCCATTATCCTACAATACCTACACTCATTACCCTACCATATCCATTATCCTACCATATCCATTACCCAACCATATTCAATTTCATACATTCATTCCATATACCCCTACATTAAAAATTTTTCATATACCCCTACATATCTTATAAGCATTTTTGATCGAAGATTGAAGACTCAATATTTTCCCCCTTAAGGAATTTGTTTGACCTACAAAAACCACACAAGGGTTAGTGTCATAATGAGAATAATTTAATTCTAAAATGACCTATCCTATGGTCATTTTAAAATAAATTAAGAAGAATGCATATAAATGACAAAACCTAAGGTATGATATAAGAGCACAATGTGTAAACATATGATTGCAAAGTATGAAAATGAAAACATAATAATCAAAATGAAATACAACATGCAAACAAGTGGAAGGTTGAAAGGACATGAGAATTATTATGAAAACAAACCAAGGTGGACATGCAACGTAATGAAGGAAAACATGAATAAAAAATGCAACTACAAGGAACGTGGGTGATGCGGTGTTATGGTGACATGATGGGCATGAACACCATGGAAGAAGAATAGTATACAAGCCAGAAGAACGCAGCCACGGGGGCACGTAAGTCAGAAGGTGAGTTGGCATATGAAACACATTTCAAAACACTATGTAATGCCGTATTCAGAATTCTGGGTAACACTATTGTGTTAAGCCTTCACCATTAAAATGAAAACAAAGCTCTGTGTTAACTCTTTTCTTCCACCATCACGGCCATATTCAAGCTCAGGAAGAGGAGGAGGATGCTGTGCAAACACATGCACGCGTTTAGCACCTCGTGAAAGAAAAAAATAATAGGGAAAACATAGAGAAGGGTTACGTAAAATAGAGAAGTTTGAATTGAGAAAGAGCAGCATAAGAAATTGGCATGGAAGTTGTGGAGAAATAAGAAGGATATGCATCAATTTTAACAAGAGAATTGAAGGCGAAGATCTCAGGTTTCCAAGTTGACTGAAGCCCACCAACAAAATCCATAAATTCCACACAAAGAGAAAGTAAGAGTTCATAACCGGATTTTTATCAGTAGAATGAGAGGATTTTAGGGGTATTTTAGTTGAGAATAAGTCTGAGATGTGCCAGGTTATAAAGAGTGAAACTCTAGTTATGAAATCGAAAACTTGACACCATTAAAATCACTCTGCCACATGTGTATAAGTGAATCTTTAGAAATTATGGAGAGGATTTCTAACTGTAGTGACCTTGTTCCACCTTCATGGGCACGAGTATTAACTCAGAGAAATTTTCGTGATTGCTTCCAGATCAGGTAACTGAGTTCAATCCTCTATGCATAGTTACAAATTGGTCACATGTAACAAAACATAGTTCCATATTTGTTTTTACATAATGTGATTTTCATAAAACACAGTGAGCTATTTTGAGTGAATTTCTTCATTTTTATACACACAGTGAGTGAATTTATTTATTCTCATAAACGCAGTGAGCCATTTTTATTCATTTTTCATACACAGTGAGTTCATTTCTTCATTCTTATACACACAATGAGCAAGTTTTTTTTTTTCATACAGTAAGCAAGATTGTCCTACTATTCATATGCACAATGAGAATTGTTAAAATAGAGAAGGAGTTCTTGAGGAACTTTTTGGAAAAATTGAGATTGAGAAATGAAAGTAGTGTTAAGGTGTTTTTGGGATATTTTCACATAGAGAGCAAATTTTTTATTAGTTTTGAAGAAGCAGTGGACTCATTTCTAAGGCAGAACAGAGGATTGAAGAAGACTCAAAGCAAGACAACAATTTCATCTTTTAAGGAGCTTCAAAAAGAACAGGTAAGCATGATGATTACCCATGAATACAAATTACATGAATAAAAGACAGAAATATATAGATGCATGCAATTTTTGTTCATAATGAAGATGTTAATTGTTCAAGGGTACATAAATTGGTACACAGAGAAAATGACAAATAAAGCAGAGCCAAAAGAGTTCAAGATGGAGAATTGGGGCAAAGAAACAATATAAAAATTGTACCAAGCTGGGTTGATAGGTTTCCTTCACAAATTCAATGGGTATAATGAGAAAATAACACAAGAGTTCATAAGCCATTATGAATAAGGACAAACCACAGTGGGCGACCTTTCAATTCCATTAAACCCATAATTCTTGTCACAAGCTCTAGACCTACCATTTGCAGGAGATGTATACCATAAAGGCCTACATTTCAGAGAGAAGGGGTGGACATAATTTTTATAGAAACAGAGGAAAGGGACTTTTGATAGAGCAAAGGGAATCCCTAGAGACTGGTTGAGTGAGCCTTGGTATGAAGTAATACTGATCATTCAAAGATACTTCACATGTGATAATAGGTTCAGTATAGTTTATCTCTACCATATTAGACTTCTACAACACATGAAAGGGGAATCTAAGATAAATTTACCTTATTTTTTCTCAAAAAGTTTGGTCAAAATGATAGAAGGGGTCAAGAATAAAAATGGAACAAAAGAAGCACATGTATATCATCAGGGCCTCATAAAAATAATTGTATAACACCAAGTGAGGAATAAGGGGTTGATTTGGAGAGAATTTTTGGCACATCATCTTGAGGGACATACTACATAAGAGAAATTTGAACTGCATGTCACTAGAAGGATTATGAACTCTCCAGTATATCCTAGAACCAGATCTAAGAAGAAACAAGACAATATCATAGTCGAAAAAGAGAGATCCTTCTTGATTATTCCTAGGAAGCAACGGAGGAAATTACATGAAGAACCAAGTGAAAAATATGCAGAAGTAGAAGTAGTTGAGCCTCCAACATCCTCCAAACAAGTCAATAAAATATTGGAAAGGATGGAAAGAGATGTACAAGAAGAGCCTTTAGAGAAGGATTCCTACTTTGAGCATGCATGGATAGGTGCCACCTCATCACACTCATTTTCCAAAGATAATGTGGGAGAAGAAAAAGAGTTGCAATAGGAAGAACATCTCAAGAAAATAGAAGAGTTGACAAGGGAGCTAGAGGTCAAATTTCTTTTAGAAAATCACTTAAAGAAGGAAAAAAATATGTGCAAAGAAAATAATAAGAAGCTAATCAGAGAAAATGAAGAATTGAACAAAAATATTAGCAAGCTTGAGACCAAAAACACTCTCCTTTCCAAACAGGCTTTTAGATGGCTTAATGAAAAGAAAACATGGAAATATAAATATGAAAGGTAGAAGGTAAAGGGCACCATTTATAAATAAGGAATGTATGAGGGGATTGATTGTATTCTTCAGGTTTCACAACAGGAAACTAAATGATCAGGTACAGTGGGAACATTAGCACTCAGAAGGTCAAAGAGGAGAAAGCAAGCATGAGGACATGCTTTAAGATCAACAAGGGGGAGATGTTGGCCCTCATTTTTGGTCAATTTTGTTTATAATAAATCCACCTAATTCACATAATTTTCCACATTATATCATCCAAATACACCTTATTTTGACCATATTATGCATATTCAGGTAAATAAATTATGTTTTTCAATTTTTAGATATTTTTGTTAAAATTGGCTTTTAAGATTATTTTTGGACAGAACTGAAAATTCCCGTAATTGCTTCATGAAAGTAATATATGCAAGACACCTGGGCGCGAGCTGAGCATGGATTTGGAAAGATTGGGAATCGCAGATGAAAAATCATTTATTGGTTTGGTCAAACTGAGCTAAAACAGGCCCGGTCAACACTGGTCAAACATGACATGTTTTTCAGGAATCCCTAGAAAATAGGGTAGAAATACTTTTGGGATTTTTCCAGATTTGGTGTAACTAATTAGATGAGTTCGACCTATATGGATGGTATTAGGATAAGATAAGGCTGTTAGAGACATTGTAGCATAGTTTTTTTTATCATTTCTCTATTTATACCAAGTTTATGAACCATTGAAACATGACAAATTTTTATAATTTCATAATGAGACTTTTGAAATTTGTGAGTTAATTTGAGGAACCAACTCCACCTTCTTTTTGCTGTTCAATTTTTTGGATGATTGTCTGAGTTTGCAGTAGCTGATAAGTTTTTCAAGTGTGCAAGGCAAGGGTGGAGGGCCCCCACACCAAGCTAAGTACACTTCTTGGTTAATTTAGCTTGATTTTCATGAACTAGTTTTGCTTCAGATTTGTTCAGTTAATTAGATAAATTATGATTTATTATGGTTGCTGATGAATCTTAGTTTACTTCTAATCTGCATATGAAGGGACAATCAAGTGCTTAAGTTAAACTCTCCTTCTCTCTGATGCAAGAATAATAACTAGAATTCATCTTTCTTTTCCTTGTTGAGTTATTTACTTATGCTTATGAATCTTGGTTTAAATTCTAATCTAAATATGAAGGGACAAACCAATGTTTAAGTTAAACTCTCCTTCTATCTGATATAAGAACAATAACTACAATTCATTTTCTTTTCCTTGTTTAAACCTATTTCTTGAATTTGTAGTCTTAAATACAATGGTAACAATAATGAATGAAATTTTGAAGAAAGACAACATGGACCTCCTTAGTTAGGAGCCTCTTCTATTACTATTTATGCATAATAAGCTATTTTCCATCAATTAATTGATTTCTCTTCATAAAAGTAGTACTGTAGGGAAGGTCAAACATGATCTCCTAAGTTAGGAGCCTCTTCCCTGATATATTACATATGGAATCAGAATTTACTTAGTTAGATTTTATATTTGTAATATGCATTTACTTTAGTTTAAACAAATTTTCTTCTACAATATTGATTACATTTGAGATCCATATATTTTGGACATGCTTCCAAGTTTACAAACCCATATTGATAATAAAACACTTGTGTTAGTTTACCTAGTAAATTGACCCAACAGGTGTTACCCTACCTCAAGGATTCTTCTATATATATTCTTAGTGTTGTTCATGGTGAATGTCTATGATATCCTTGGTATATAGGATTTATCTTGAAAATTTTCTGGTGGATTCTCTATTATACTTTTGAAGTTTTATTATAAGGGTACTTGTTGGAGTATCATGCAATATTATATATCTACTATTTGTAGACAATAGACTAATATTTTTTGAAAACACTAGAAGGGTCATTGAAAGATTAAAGGCCCGCCATGGATTTATTTTCTAAAAAAATTAGAATGGTGATTAATATGGAAAAAAATATGATGACCTTGTAAGTGATATTTGAGAAAGAAAAGAGCCCATTCCACAACTATTTCCCCATAAAATGGCTAATATAGAATAGGTTTTTAAGTACCTGAGTTTATTTTTGAAGCTAATAAAAAATGTAATTAATAGTGGTTGATACTAAAACAAAGAATAAAATAAACATCTAGTGCAATAAATGGTTTTCTAGGAGAGATCACCTGGTTCTAGTAAAAGTAGTTCTAAAAGTGATTCTAATTAATTGGATATTGCTTTTCTAGGTCCCAAAAGGTGTTTTGCAAACCATTAAGAAACTTTGTTACAAGTTTATCTATTTTGGAGAAAAAAAAATCAAAGGTTTGACGTTGACCTCTTGGAAAAGTTTGGCACTAACAAAATCCATTTGAAGATGGGATATAAAAAATCCCCTTCTCTTTTCAAAGGCTGTTGCTATGAAAAAGTGTATGAAGGCTAATTCAAGGTATATATTTATGGGTTCAAGCAGTAAGAAATTAATATATAGACCGTGATACATTTGAGGAGTGGATTAGAAATCCCCTTAAATACAACAATAATACACTAATAATCCAAAAATTTGTTTCTTATGCTTTCAATTTGGTTGGAAGCTAGTTGATTCAACAAATTAGAAAAATGGATAAAGTGAAAATTTCTCTTGATCCCTATGTAGGGAGAAAATTTATGCACAAACTTCACTGTCATATGTTTCAAGAGTTAAGGAACAAAGGTTACTTTAATATTGGACAGATTACAAACTCAACAAGGTCAATTACTTGGAGTTAACAATGGTTATCATGGGAAGGAATTGGTTTGAGGGTAGAGTTTGCACAAGAATGGAAAAGATAATTAGATTTATTGATAGGAAGAAATTCAAGGCTTAAGGAAGAACACGATTAATTGATTTGGTCATCGAATCTAACTTGATCACATTTTACCGAAGTACTCTAAAAAAAATTAGCAGAAGAATAAAGAGAAGACAAAAAGATCTAGTGGTGGAAAACTATATGGAAATTAAAATTGACAACTAAAAAAAATATCTTTATGTGACCAAGCTTACAAAACAAGGCTCCCAAACATGATGTTCTTCAAAAGGGAAACTCTATAGGGCTAGAATGACATTTTCAACGTCTTTAAGATTAAGAAACTAAAATTCATCTCATGCTAGACTGTCTATACTCCAAGGAGGTATGGAAAGAGGTGAAAAATTTAATAGGGATTGGGATTCTCTAGGAAGGAGGAAGTATTGAATAGGCCTTTAGAACATAGTGGAATAGAAGGAAACTTCCAAGATCAAAGAACTTCTACTTTACATTTTGGGGATATTGTATGGATTGCTAGAAATATAAAGTTGTTTGAAGACAAAGAGACACTTCCATTAAAATGTGTTTTTTAGTCCTTAAATATTTTAAATTCCTACTTATGAAGTGAAGGAAAAATATATCTCTCATATGCAAGGTGAAGTGGTGATAAATAAAGATAATCCATGGGATTCTTTTGATGATGGTTCACAAGGAGATCCTTTGAAGGGAGGTTCAAGAGACATTCTATACTTATGTATATATTGCAATATTTATTTTAAAGCTAGAATTTGTCAAGAAACTAACAACTTATGTGAATCAAGGGCTTTAAAGTTGGTCCTAAAACTAACACAAGAATTTGGTGTGACCCAATTACAATTTTTTGAAGACTTAAAATCTAGTTATTCAATGGATGTGCAAATAAGTTTCTCTTAGGAATTTTATATTATGACCCTTTTATGATTATGTTCTCAATATATTGACACCATTGTTATATACATCTATGACTCATATTTACAAGGACAAGAATAATGTTGCAGATGCACTCTTAAAAGGTAGAGTTGGGTTGGAATAAAGATCCCGGATTATGTTAGTAATCTAGAATGGACACACTATAGAATATAATCATGGACCATGGACCTAAATTTAGTCATTACAGTTTCTATTTCATTGTATAATTATAGACTTTCAAAAATATCTAGATGAATGATGAAAGTACCTTTTTAATATCATTTTGGTCCTTTTTGAAGATGCTACTAACATAATTTAATAGGAACAAGTTTTAGTTTTTTTTTTTTTAAATGATGGATTGGACATAAGAATGTCCCTTAAAAGGATTACAGCGTTCATGAATTCCATGGGAATCCAACAATGTACTTTTGTTATATTAATAATATATATATATTTTTCCCTGAGAAAGAAAATAACATACACAATATATTTATAAGTCAAACAACATACCAATATCAACATGATATGAAAAGACATAATATACATAAATGATAATATAAAAAATGACATATAGGTTAAATATACATATCAAACATGTCAAATATGGTGTCTCAAATTTGAATGATGTAAATGTCTCAAATTTAATTTAAAAATAAAGAAATCATTAATAGTATAAATCATTAGCATACACAAAACATATTCAGTAAATAAAATAACATCACATCAACATTATATTATGAAATGACAATATATATGAACAATGATATCAAAATCAACATTTGTGTCAAATATACATCTCAATTTAAATATAAATATCAAATATATATGGAAAATACACATAGCAACAATTAAATATATATATGTGATCACTAATTTCTAGTTAGGTCTACCACTAAAGTTAGAGGTGTTAGTACCTTGGTGAGATAAAAATTTGGAAATTAAAAATGATTATATATCTCCAATATAAACTATATCACTCAATGTGGCCATATCATCTGTAGCATCAATGTGTGCAAGTGGTGTCACAACTATTTAGTTGAATATTAGAGGAGGAGATGATGGTATGTTGGTTCAAGAGATAATGATTGATCCACTTATGGAGGAGGAGATAATGGTTGGTTTATTCATAGAGGAGAAGGAAATGCCTAGTTGGCTCATGGAGGACAATATGGTGGCTAATTAGCTCATGGAGAATAAGAAAATAGTGAATCAATTATTGGAGGAGGAGATGATTTCTAGTCAACAAGTGGGGGAGGATATGATGCCATATCGACTCATAGAGGTGGAGAGGGTAAGTTAGTTGGATCATGGAGGAGGAGAGGATGGTTGGTTGGATAATAGAGGAGGAGATGGTGGAGGTGGAGGAGTAGGTGGAAGATGAAATTCCCTCACCCTCTCAAGTAGGTTGACAACACCAACAACATGAAAAATTAATAATCTAATATCACATGGAAGGGATGCCTTTATCACTATAGGATCAAGGTATTATATGAGTGTTATAGCTACTATAGGGATCACTCCATGACACTGCACATAAGTAATATTCTATATTGTAATAAAATATGCAATTTAGCTTGAGTCACAAGTTAGGTCTATGTATTTAAGATAAATCATCATCCTTAGCCATATCCTCATCCTATTGGGGAGGAAACTCCCGAACACATGTGTCAACATCTACAAAATATTAGGCAATAACAATTACACAAATTAAACAAAATGTTACAGTAAGTTACATGTGCATTAAATAAGATAAAAAAATGCAACTAGATTATTTATAACATAATGCTAATATTACCTCTAGCATTTGGTGGCTTATCATCGTTCAATATGATTTTTTTGCATCCTGTAAGGTATAACCTTATGTATAGTTATTTCACAAGGTCCATCATCTGGTTATCACCACCTTTAAGACCAATGAGCTAACCCTACATTGAAATTCAAAGTAAACCCTCTTTGGAAACAATTTTCCCCACATCAATGATCAAACTAGGAGTGAGGTGGTTGAAATTTATTCAAGTGGTTAGAAACCTTTCAAAATGTAAACAAAATTACTTAGAGGCAAACTAAATACCAATACTCCCATCAAACATAATATATTAGTGATCCATATAAAAACAAAAATGTAACAAAAAAATGGCATACCACCAAATTATTCTAGGCCTCTAAACTAAAGAATCAACATATTGCAACAAGGGGCAACTAGTGTGCTTCCCATTAGAGGTGTAGTGTGCCATCATCAAAGCCATAAGTGAAAGGCACTTAAACTCCTCTGCATTTAATGCACATATATGCAACCAACCATCAATTTCCTAGAAGTCACCAAGTTTAGTGTTTTTGCTACTAACATATGTACAAATGTATGTGATTCGACCCTCTCCCACAATGCGAAGTGGGAGATTAGGGAATTGGGAAAAATCCTCCCCCCTTTTTGGGTAACCTAGTAATTAAGTATATATAATTTTCTATGGGATGGTACCGTAAATTAGGACCAACCCTAAATGACTACCTAGCATGATCCTAATGATGGATCAATAACATCAACAAGTATGTGTTCCCCTTGAGGGATGTATCCTCCTCAAAGACTTGAGGAGGATAACATTCCTCAAAAGGAGATCATTCTATGTTGTGATAGGAAAGGGTACAAATATTTCTCCCTTTCTCAAGTCTTCCCCCGTCACCGCCTTGTACAAACTTGTGTGGCTTGAACTACTACTACTACTACTACCACTATCATCACCATTATCTTTGCTTCACATAAAAATTTCATTAGGTGCTATCTCTCTCTCTCACGCGCGCCCACACACACACACAAAACATAAACAAATTCAATTAAATCACTATTTTCTATTTATTGAAAGTTCAAGTTATTATTTTAGCCAAAAAAAAATATGTTAAACATATGGCACATCTCTAACATTACAATGCATTATTTCCAATTTTCATAATACTTAGTGCACAATCAACAATTCATTTAAAAAAAAAAATGTTTTGCATTGATAAAGTGATTCAATTTTTTATTGATATTATTGATACACCACCTCTCCTACACATTGATGCCTATTAATGCTGCTTTTGTGACAAGATGCACTAGTTACAACACATCCATATGCTCTAAACCACAATGATAAGTTGGGGAAATTTTGTTATTTACATATGTTTAATGGTGTGCTTATAATGAATAGAGGCATTTGTAATGGTGCATCCATATGTTACAAAGAAAAAAATGGTGTGCTTATAATGAATAGAGGCATTTGTAATGGTGCATCCATATGTTACAAAGAACATTAACAAATCGGGGCTACTTTTTAATAAAATGTTTAATGCTGCATTTTTAATATCGAGAAGCACCGCAAATAGTGCTCATAGACATTCTAAAATGCATTATAAAGGTGCGATATTTTTAAAATTGTTTTATGTTTAATGAGTGAACTCCATGTCAATCTTGCAATACTGAGAATAACCATAGCGATGCTTCTATATATTTATGAGCACCAATAATGCAAAACTTCCTTTTTGTTATTTGTTTTTAATGTGTTACTTATGCTTTCAAGGTCAATAGATGCACTAGATGTCTTAAAATATACATATTATATCAAGAAACACCAATATGAATTGTTTGACCATAAAAAAATTATGCACTAACCTCTGCATTGGTAATATTAAGAAGAATCGATAACAGTGCTTTTGCTTATTATAAAAAGCACCATATAAATGTTGGGATCCTTTAATAATTTCCTTTTACAACAATGCACTTCAAGAAAATATACATGCCATTAGAAGTGCATTCTATATATTTACAAAATGGCAAGTTAAACTCTTTGAATCCAACACATGGAAAAAAATTGAGTGCAAATTAAACTCTTTCAGTGCACCGCATAAGGTTTTATAAAATAAAATGAAAAATATAATAAACTTTAAATTAAATTATAAATTAAAATATAAATAAGAAGATAACAAATAATTTGCCACCCTCCCTAGCAAAGAAGCATGATTACCACATAAATAACAAATAAAATCATAAAACCATTTTTTAAAATTTCAAAATAAATAAAATGCAATGAGGAATTGAAAGAATTAAGAAATTTGACAACCTAAGAACACCAATGCGAGTGGTCATTGGGACACTCATATAGGGACGCTTAGCATCACTGTTTGTGTAGTTGGAGCACTAAAAGAAATTTAAAAATTAAAATACAATTTGATTTTTATTTTTATTTTATTTTACCTTTCCACTACTATGTTTTGGGTGCATTATAATATTTTTAATATAATTAACATATTAAAGAATGATATGTTAAAGCACTTCGATGCATGTTTTTTCAATTAAACTTACTAATCTATATCTATATCTATATATATTGGGTTTGTTATTACTTATAAACAATACATGTTTTTTGGGATTAATTACATTATTAGTATTTGGTTGACGTTTCTAACCATCTAATAAATAGTAAGAATGCATTATTGCCTGGTAGATAGCGATTGAAAACTAGCTGTTAAAAACTAGCCGTTATTGGTTAGAGAAATTAATTACATAGGTTAATAAATAATAAATGATTTTAATTAAAGAATAAACTATAAAAAAAATATTTATTAATATTATATAAATTAATAATATTAGAGTAATTTTAATTTTATTATATAATTAATAAAAATTTTAATTTATAAGTCAACAATAATAATAAAAATACTGAGAAAATATAAAAAGTAAAGTGAATAATAAATAAATAAATAGAGGAGGGAAGTTATATATATAATAATAATAATAATAATAATTAAGAAATTGTCTAGAGAGAGCAGGAGTCTAGCTTTTATTCAAATTCTAGTCATCGTCCCTATTGAGATTCTTAGCATGCTTCTTAATCTCAATATCTTTACAAATTCCACTGAAAGTGCATTCTATATATTTACAAAATGCAAAAAACTGCCAATACAAATTAAACTCTTTGAATGCAACACATGGAAACGAATTGCCAGTACAAATTAAACTCTTTCACTGCACCGCATAAAATTTTATAAAATAAAATGAAAAATATGATAAACTTAAATTAAATTCTAAATTAAAAATATAAATAAGAAGATAACAAATAATTTTCCACCTCCCTACCAAATAATTTTCCACCTCCCTACCAAAGAAGCATGATTACCACATAAATAACAAATACAATCATGAAACCATTTTTTAAAATTTCAAAATAAACCAAATGCAATGAGGAATTGAAAGAATTAAGAATTTGACAACATAAGAACACCAATGCGAGTGGTCATTGGGACACTCATATAGGGACGCTAAGCATCATTGTTTGTGTAGTTGGAGCACTAAAAGAAATTTAAAATTTAAAATACAATTTGATTTTTATTTTTATTTTACTTTACCCCTCCATTCCTATGTTTTGGGTGCACTATAATATAATTTACATATTAAAGAATGATATGTTAAAGCATTTCGATGCACATTTTTTCAATTATATATATATATATATATATATATATATATATATATATATATATATATATTGAGTTTGTTATCACTTATAAATAATTCATTTAAATAAATGTTTTTTGGATTAATCACATTATTAGTATCTTGTCGACGTTTCTAACCATCTAATAAATAGTAAGAAAGCATCGTTGCCTAATAGATAGGGATTAAAAACTAGTTATTAAAAACTAAACGTTATTAGTTAAAGAAATTAATTATGGAAGTTGATAAATAATAAATGATTTTAATTAAAGAATAAACTATAAAGAAAAATATATTTATTAATATTATATAAATTAATAATATTATAATTTAATAACAAATATTTAAACTAAAAGAGAATAATTTTAATTTTATTATATAATTAATAAAAATTCTAATTTATAAGTCAACAATAAAAATAAAAATACCGAGAAAATATAAAAAGTAAAGTTAATAATAAATAAATAAATAGAGGAGGGAAGTTATATATATATATATATATATATATATATATATATATATATATATATATATATATATAAAATTAATAATAATAATAATAATAATAGTTAAGAAATTATCTGGAGAGAGCGGGAGTCCAGTTCTTACTCAAATTCCACTCATCATTTCTATTGAGATTCTTAGCATGTCTCTCAATCTCAATATATTTCCTTAGCTTCCTATGGTGGAAGTGATCAACCCTAGCAATGAGTTTAGAGTCCTCAATGCATACATGGTGACACGATTTTTCCGCATGCTCTACCAAAACTGAGATGCAAGTCAATTGTGCTTGATGTTTGCCACATGCTCCTGGATTCTCTATCTAATAGACCAACCTATTTCTCCATTTGTGATCCACCTTAATCCATTTGTGATCCACCCTGATCCCCCTTTAGGTTTCTAGCATACTCTTGAATTATTTACAAACTAATCCAGCACTGCAACATTTATTTAGATACTCCTGTTTAGATACTCCTGTTTTTAAATTTTCAGAAAATAAAAAATTATATTTTATTATCAAATATCTTAGCTTGCTTCAATGATCCCTAAATCCTAACACACTGGTGCACTACTATATTCCTAGGAAACTATTTAAATCACAACAAAAATTTAAAACGATGTGCCATTTATTAAGGCACACCAGTGCTTAGTGCTAGAAATTTAAAAAAATAAAAACATATTAGTAAATGTTATAACCTAACTTTATGATTTATGTTTTGTAATGCCACATTGTATTTCTATGTTTTTGAATGTAGAGAAGGGAGTTTCAAACTATTTTTTATTTTTATTATATTATATTATATATAATGGTATGTATTAAATATGAGAATGCATCAATGTATTTGTATAACTAAAGAACATCGGAAACATTTTCAAAACCCATGGTCATTTGTCTTAATTAATAACTTTTATTATAAATCTTATTTTTGAAAAAAAATTAAAAAGATTTATTTATTTATTTATAATAATTAGAACATAAATGTATTTATTTTATTTCAAATATATGCGGTATTAAATATCTTTTCTTTTTTTATTTAAACCTTAAACACAATTAAAATTCATAAATTTAATATGCAATAATTTAAATTATACAATATATTTTTACATTAATTTTGATATTACACATAGTTTTATAAATTAAATTATGAATATATTCTAATATTTTAATTAAATTTCACGAACTTTCATCATATTTCTAACTTTTAAAATATTAATATAACTTTAATTTAAAATATAATTGAAATAATAATAATACCTAGTCAATACCATTTTCCTAATAATGATAAATATTCATTAGACACAATTCCAATTGTTTTTGTATATGCAAATTGGATATATCAGATTACCTCGATTACCTTAGTCAAACAACTTTATGGATAATAACATTGAAGTTATATTAAATTTAAAAATGAAATATATATTTTTATAATTTAATTTATTAGTTAATTTATTAATATATTTTAATTTTTTTTTCCAAAATTTTATATTATTATTTATTTTTAAAGTCATGATTAAATCATATATTAAATTCATTAGTGAATAAGATTTTTTTGTTCATGGAATAAAATATTCACCTCCCTGTAATGATTTAATTATAAAATTTAATTACAAAATTTAAAACATTTATAAAATTAAATAAAATAATAAAATTTCAAAATTTAAAACACTTGTAAATTTAATAAAATTACAAAATTTAAAACATTTATAAAATTAAATAAAATAATAAAATTTCAAAATTTAAAACACTTATAAACTTAATAAAATTTCAAAATTTGAAACATTTCTAATAATAAATAATTTTATTTTTAATAATAATGATATCCTACAAACAAGGAGGTCTCATACACCAATTTGGGGTCTGGCTTAGGTATGACCTTAAAATTAGATTATTATTATTATTATTATATTCCAAATTATAAATAATTTTATTTTTAATAAAATGATATATATTCCAAATTATAAATAATTTTATTTGTAATTGTTTTTTTAATATTTCAAATGGTATATACCAAGTTTCTCAATTGTCTTGGTCAAACAACTTAATGGATAATAGTATAGTTTTAGATATATATTTTTAATAAATTAATTTATAAATTAAATTGTTAATATATTTCATTTTTTAAAATCTTTTTTAAAATGAAATTTTAATTAAATTTTAAAATATTGAAATATTGATTTAATTTTAATTTGAAAAATAATTTTAATATTAAATCTCTTAATAATTAATATATATTCAATAATCACTATCTAAATTATTTTGTATATGTAAATTATATATATTATTAATTTAGATTTCATAATTAGACTTATAGGTATGTTTATTTTCAAATAGAGTTTCTAAAATTTTAATTTAGTTATTAATAATTATTAGGTGGATGGTAGAGATTTAACCTCCACTATATATTTTGAAATATTCATAGTAATATACACAAATCAAAGATTGATATTTATCTCTAAAGTAGTTATACTCTTTTTATTCTTTTAATGATTAATTAAAAAATGTTATATGAACAAATATATATAAAGTGAGTTATTATTTAAGTTTTTTTTTGGGCATATAGTATTGATAATCCATAATATTGATCAATAATAATGTAACAAAATTTATTTAATGTAACACCCATATAAAACAAATTTCCAGAAATGACACCTTTGATATATGTATATGCATTCCTAAACAACATACAATTAAATATTTTATTATTTAAAAATCATGAGGACAATCCAGTTCGTATCTCAGGATACCTTTCTCCAGCATTCAATCATATCCTCACTTTCTCCTTTCATATTCTTAGTCTTTTCCTCAAAATTTTTAGCAATTATTCTGGTGCTAGGAGCTCCTCCTATTCTCATCTGCTTTCCCAATGCGTTCTCTAAGGTATGGTTTTCGTTGATGCTATGTTTTCAAGATTTCCCCTTCACAATTTTTGTTACTATGGAGTGTATTACAATAATTTTGGCACGAAAATATTTATGATCCACCTGACTCTGAAAATCTCATGAATTTTCTTGTTTTAATCTACAGGTGAGTTTTCGACTCCGGCTTTTGGTTCCCTTCTGAACAAGCCACGTTTTGGGTCGCACGACAACTGACCTATTTGGGAATTTGCTCCTATTTCAGGTTCTGGGTTCTTCGCCTTCACATAGAAGTGCTTATGAGTTTTACGACTATATGACAGTGTCATGAATCTTGATATTTGTATTTGGATATCATAGCCTTTTAGGTCTTGAGGGACTGTTGAACTTATCAAATTTTCATATTTCCGTAAAGGGTTATGTAGTTTCTTTTTTCTTTTAAGGCTCATTCTGTAGCCGAGTTCTATGTTCCTCTTTCAAGGATTTGTATCGTTAAAGTAATGAGACCCTCCTTTTGATTTGTCTATAACTTTTTGAGAATTCCGAGTTTGAGTTTTCAATATATATATGTAATCAGAAATTTATTGTTAGCAAAGCCTTTGTCATTTGACAGTTAAGTTTCAGTCTATAATGGTCAATTATGGTATTTATTTACTTATTCTGCACAGATAATTTCAATCAGTTCTTTATTAGTTAATGCCGAAGGAATTGTTTTATTTTTGGCTTGCTGTTTAATGCTCCCAAAGCGTGCCTGTAATTCCTACATTTTCATTTTTCCTTGCGTATTACACTGTTTCTTTACCACAAGTTGTTTTTTTAGCTCTGAATTTATATGGTTATTTATTTAGTTTCTAATAGTGAAGTCACCATGTTATTATTATTTTTTTCGACATTTAGGACCTGTATCTTCATAGGAATGGAATTCTGACCCATCAGAATATGTTATCGATCTTAGGTTTTAATATTATAATGTAAGAAGAAGGGCTGTCTCCCGATTGAACCCCTGGTTTGGTCTTAGGGACTATCGACTTCCATTATTGCTACAGGCTCACCTGTAACGACCACATTTGAATATTGTTAGAATCTGTTGGGACTTACCTTTCTTTCTTAAATTACCAATCCTCCTAAACCCTATTGTAAGTCACCTTAATATATATAATATTACATGCAATGAGAAGTATAATGCAATGAGAAGTATAAGTCAACCAGTGAGAAAGTCTAATATTTCATCCCTAGAAATCACATTTTGCATCCAGTTCTCCTGATTCTCTTTGATTCAACATAGAAAGAACATTTTAGTACTTTTATTTAATATAGGCAATTATATTACACTTGCACCCTTAATAGAGTGAGATTCCTATGAGGTATACCAACAATTTTCTTTATCCATATTCTAATAGTAAACTTAAATTTCACAAATGTATTGGTTGCCTTATGTTTCACAAAGAAAAACCATTTCACATATTCGAAAAGAATGGACTCTCTTTTTCAGAAAAAAATAGATACATTTAAGATATCAAAATAGTGTCAAGTAATTAAAATAAAGTTCTTATCTATCTTATTTGGCTTTGCCAAAGAAATAGAACAGGGAAGAGACTCCTTTAACCACCCAACCTATGAAATTGGAAATTACATCCAGGTCTGCCCATGAGCCTCTTTGAGTTTCTAGAGAAGTTTAATACAACAACTATTTTGAGACCTCAAAACCCCAGTCTACTCCATAATTTCATCCCACGGTCTTCATTGGTTGTGACCAGCTCAAGAGCACCCTTCAACAATATTCTGGCTCACTGAACAATGTCCTGTCACAATGTGTTCTTTTTTCCTTGTTGCCTCTTACTTCCCTTCCCTGTCCACGCACACATGGATTTTCCCCAACTAAGATGTTTTATTGCGTTTAAAAACTTTTCCTCCACTCTATTACCTTAGTGGTTAATATGCTTGCCATTCAAATGTATGTCAACTCACAATTTACTATAAAGAAAAAAATTAAATTATTAAATTATTCTTGCTGGATTGATTTTTTATTACTTTAAAAAAATTGTTGTTGCTGGTTATTGGGCAAGCAACAACCAACAAAAAGCATTAATGATCGTGAGAGTACTCGTGAAGAATTGGGTAAAATAAGTATTAAATATCATAAGCTTCTGTTGGCTATGTGTCAAGTGTTCCACAAATCATGGTAGAGAACTGCAGTTATTTCCAGAAATAATTAACTGCAGTTATTTCCAGAAATAATTAAATGCAGTTATTTCCAGAAATAATTAACTGCAGTTATTTCCAGAAATAATTAACTGCAGTTATTTCCAGAAATAACTGCCCGTTGGAAGAGGGAGTGTAACAATTAAAACTATAATAAAATCTAAAATATTTAACTCTTACTAATTTCCCTTCTATTATTTTATGTAATCACATTTATAAAATTATATTTATAATAAAATCTAAAATAAAATCTAAAAGCTTTCACATCATTATGTTTTTTAAATTAACCACATTGTATATAAAATAAATAACCAATTGAAAAAATAAATAATTTTATATTAAAGTTGTTTTTAGATGAGGTTATGTACCATTCACATTTAAAGAGTTTAGCTGTGTTTTTAATAAGGTTGTGTACTTTTTAGGGAGAAATTGCAAGGAAACTTCATGGAAAGTGTATATATATTTTTATGACGTGTTTTATTTATAATAAAATGATGTCATTATAGTTAAGGTTTATAGAGAAGTATCTTATATTTTAATAAATATAAAATATTAATAATAACTTCTTCATTTTTCTAATATAATCAATATAAGTGAGGGTTTTTGGAGGCTACCATTGAGGTGGTGGGTTATGATATAACTCTAAATTCATCTATTAATAATCCATAGCATGTTTAAATAAGCTTATTTGTTTTGGTAGAATATATGTGAGATCAAATAAAACTTTAGAGAGAGATATGGAAAAGGGTAGAGAGAGGAGGGAGGTATAGAGAGAGAGGGGGGTGGCTTTGGGAAAAGGGGGAGAATGAGAGAGGATGATAAATGGATTTGAGAGGGATAATGAGATAGATATAAACAAAGAGAAAATTGTGTGTTATAGGAATGTGTGAATGTTATAAAAACATGTGTGCATTGAGTCATATAATTGATGCTTTTGTCTTCTTTTTTTAACATATTCTCTAGTCAATTTTACATGAAAATTTCACAAGAAATTCTTCAAATTTTAATTTTGAGCTGTGTACTTAGTAGAATCCAAGTCCCTTTTTAGTTTTTCAAGGCATAGAATCTATTTATGCATTCAAAAACACATTTTAAGTAAGAAGAAATACAATCTTGCAAAAAATTATAGAAAAATGTTAAATAATTAGAGTGCACATTTTTCAATTATGTGGTAGATGAGGTGACTCCTTTAATGACAATTTTGGCTTTAAGTCACATTGAGAAACCTATTGGTGTAATCTACATAAACTAAAACATACCCATTTTTATCATTGTTTTAGTTATGCTCCAAACATTCATGCTAATGAAATTACACATACTTATAAAAAGCTTTATATATATATATATATATATGAGAAATTAATTATTGTTTTTATTTATATATAAATAACACATTAAATTTCTAAAAATTAAAGGTATATTATGTTTACTATAAAGGTATATTATGTTTATTATAATATTTCATTGATTGATCTATTTTGAAATTGGAAAAGAATTAATACTAATACAAGCAAGGACACTATTATTATTATGTAAAAACACTAATGTATACCCTGCTTCTTTGAGCTCCTCATTTCAAGGTTTATATCTATATATTAAAAGAAAAAAAATAGCACTTCACAATAATATACAACTCCTTTATTTATATACCAAACTAGGAGCCTAATGCAAATATATACACTATATTTTAGAGAATAAATAACATATTAATATTAGAAAATTACCATTTTTTGTTATATTAATTTTTCGTAAATAAAGGTTTTATGTTCACAACCAAAATTAGATTTTGTAAGTTTTTTTTTTTTTTTTAACATCATGTCTTAAAATGTTGTGAAATATTTATAATAACTATTTTTAGTCTTTATATTTCTATTTTTCGAAGAAAAAAAAACTGCAACTAACATCTTATAATTGGGTAGCATTATATTGTGACCTTTACTCCTCACGTCTCACTTTAAAAATATCATTAAATAAAAAAAATAAAATTGAGTGTATGGTTAAAGATATTCATATATACT
The DNA here is from genome assembly GCA_034641835.2 of Pinus albicaulis. Taxonomy (NCBI): domain Eukaryota; kingdom Viridiplantae; phylum Streptophyta; class Pinopsida; order Pinales; family Pinaceae; genus Pinus; species Pinus albicaulis. The sequence continues at coordinate 1,170,454,415 of CM076579.1, read as the reverse complement.
ATATGAATAACAATTAATATCTTTTTTACTAAGTTGGATTTTCATTAAAAATATTATGGTGTACCAGTAACAACCAGCAAGAAGCATTGATGATCGTGAAGAATTGGAATATATTTGGATTATAAAAGTGTATTATTGTTTTATTTTGTTTTATTTCATGTAAAATAATCCAAGTTATTTTACCAACCTCTACCAAATCCAAATACCGAGTCTTGCACAATAAAAAGTAAATAACAATTATTTACATGCCGAGGGGTGTTACATTTGCAAATTAAGAATCTATCTCTTTGATAAAGTGGGGGAAATCTCCATAATTGAGAATCTTGTTTTGTTGAGATTGCAACAAGATGATGAGCTTAGTGGAAAGGAGTTACCTTCACTAAGTGGGCCCGCAGGCTATTTTTGGCGCAAAGTCTATTTTTAGACATATGGATCATGTTCTATGAGTTGCAGGATGCTATTTGTGGATGGTTGGTCAAGTCGGAAAAAATAGATGGACTTCTATTTTTAGACATATTGGGCGGAATCTATTTTTAGATTGCCAGTCTAAAAATAGATATGTCGAATATTATTAGCTTTTAATAATATTTGGACTATAAACATTATCTTATTCTCTTGGAGCACTTCAGTTAAGTGCACAGATGTGGCACAGGAGCTGACAGAAGGAATTACGCTATTCCTGAGGGTTATGTGGAGCTATTGCATGGATACTTCAGTTAGAACTCATGTGACAGAGTTTAGTGGAGTTGATTGAGGAAGTTAGTGGAGTTGTATTCAGTTTAACTAATCTAAACATAGTTGAGCTATTTGTATTCAGTTTAACTAATTGATACAATTAGTGAGAGTTGTGTGAATTAATTATTAATTAATTCACTAATTATAAACTCATAAATCAACTAAAGAATGCATCAGTTAACTTCAGTGCATGGACAGTTTCAGTGGAGACCAGTGCAGAGATAGGTGAAAGAGCAGGTTAACTATCAGTTGTGACTATACTGTTGCTATTTACAACACACAGATAGGTGGAGAAGCCCATGAGGATTGCGCAGTACAAGCCAGGTGGTTTATCTATTTAATGAAGCCATCCGATAGCATTGATTACACAATAGAGGCTGGCTATCAAGTGGAAAAAGATTGGAGCATGTGTTTTGCTAGATCTAGCTTGATAGTGTGTAGCAATTGGAGGTAGTGCTGAGAGCTTGTGAGGAGTTTTGTACTATGATTGTTACATGATATCCATGACATATAATATACAGATAGTTGGGGTTTTCAGCTTTAAGCTTTCCCATTAAATATTGTGTTCATATGTGTGATTGTTTGTGGTTTTAATGTATGCATGCAATTGATTTTATTTCCGCATGTGATGATCAATGGTAGAAGAGAATCTGTATTATGCATGAAGCTAAAATAGTGTGTGATCAGGAGAATCTCGGTGAATAATATATCGATTATTCAAATTTATACATGGTATAAAACAATATTGATCGTTGGAACAATGTCAGTTGAGGTTACTAATCTTTAAGTGGAATTCAAATTTACTGCTTGATGTTTTCTTGTCGAAGTTGAGATGTCTTTCAACGGATTCTGAATGGGTTGCGATTGGGTATGCCCTTGAGGAAACTCAAATTATATTGCATATGGAAGGACGAGGATGGAGGCATCACGGATGACAATGGGTTGAAGGAGTTCATAGATGCAGAAATTCCAAAACCTACTTCTAGTGATGCTGCCGTACTTGACGCATGGCAAAAGAAGATAGCAAAGTGTCGAAGGATTATGTTGGAAGGTGTGAAGGATCACATAGTGTCCAGCCTTCATGGTAAAGCTTCTCCATTCTTGATGTGGAAAGCTTTGACATATTTATTCCAAAGCAAGAGTGACCAGAGGAAGTTGGCGCTCAAGGATAAACTCAGGAACATAAAAATGGAGAAAGACGACAGTATACCCAAGTATCTCACAGAAGTTCATCCAATGCGGGGGATGCGTTGGGAAGTGTGGGAGTATTTGTTGATGATGAGGACTTGGTGATGAAGAGTTAGCATTCCTATGAGGACTCTATCAATGGTCGAGAGAAACTGCCAGGATGGGAGCGAATTTGGTCAGATCTTGTGCAGGAGGAGATAAGGCAGAGTACCAAGGATGGATCTTCATCGAAGAATGAAGATGAAGAAAATTGCGCTTTGGCTGCCAAAGCAAGGAAAGGGAAGGGAAAGAAAAATCCTTCTCAATCCGATGTGAAAGGCAAGAAGCAGGACTTGTCCAAGGTGAAGTGCTTTCATTGTCACCAACACGGACATTACGCCACTAGTTCTCCACAGAAGAAGAAAAATAAATGAGTGCCGGGATTACAATGGAAGACAACATTGCGGTTTGAAATTTGCTTAGTTTTTCGCTGATCGCATGCTTTCTCTCAAGTATGACGGGATCAGTGTGGTTTCTTGACAGTGGTGCATATTTTCACATGACAGGATATCGAGATTTGTTTACTGAACTGGATGAGAAAGATCTTGGAGTGCACATCGAGATGGGCGATGATGGTAGATACAGTGCGAACGGTATCGTTGCCATTTCCTTTGAGAGGGAGTCTGGTAAACCGTTCGTATTGAAGGAAGTGATGCATGTTCCAGGATTGAAGAAGAATTTTATCTCTGTGGCGATGTTAGAAGAAAAGGGATATGATGTTGTCTTTAGCGAGGGAAAGGCTTTCCTGCGCAGTAAGGAAACTGGTGAGACCCAGAGGATAGGGGTTCGAGTTAAGAACCTTTATCAATTGCCCGTAGATAGATGGCCCTGCAGCAGTAGGTAGAAATGAAGGAGTGGTGGCTGGGGACAGTGGCAAGGCCAGTAGCCTTGGGAAGTGCAGGCCACCTTCACCATGAAGCTTTGAAGATTCTGCAGCAGATTTCTACTGGGCTTCCTAAGGGCACTCTTGCGCAGTCAGATCAGTGCAAGGGGTGTACTTTAGGGAAGTATGTGAAAGCCACCTTTCACGAGAAGGAGAGTCGCGCCACGACGATCCTTGAGAGAGTTCACACAGACGTGTGTGGTCCTTTCTCAGTTGCTTCGACAGCAAAGCACAGGTATTATGTGATATTTGTGGATGATTTGTCTCAAAAGTGCTGGATCTTCTTCATGCAGAAGAAGAGCGATACATACTTTCAGTGCAATGAGTTCAAGGCCCAGCACTGGTTGAGAAAGAATGAAAAGCGAGTGAAGGAATCTATGACGACGATGGTGGTGAATTCATCTAAAGTAATTCAAGGGAATTTTGCGGCGCGGAAGAATTTGAAGGAGCTCATAACATATCATAACCCACAACGAACGGAGTTCTTTGAGCGGAAGAACAGAATGATCGTGGGTGCTGCACGGGCGATGTTGCATGATCAGGGCCTTCCCATACACTTGTGGGCTGAGGCATGCAATACTGCAGTATATGTGCAGAACCGTTGTCCTCACATGATACTTGGCATGAGTACACCCGAGGAGGGTTTTCTGGTAAGAGGCCTGATATTTCCCATTTGAGGATTTTTGGTTCACCTTTTTACATTCATGTGATGAAGGATGCCAGAAAGAAGCTGGAGCCGACCGCAGAGGTTGGGATATTTGTGGGGTACACTGATACGCCCCAAAAATATCGTGTGTATTTTCTAGACAGTCGCAAGACTGTTGTGCGATGGGATATCAAATTTCATGAGGAGAAAGCCATGAAGTGTTCGCTTGAGAGGGAGCCACACTTGCATGCAGATGAGGAGCTATTAGTTCCTAAGGATGTGTCTCAGGATGTGGATCAGCCACAAGATAAGGTTCATGGAGTGGAAGGAGCCACTCGAGCGCCAACCATCGGAGGCGGAGCACTACGAGAAGGTTTGAACCTTTGGATCAAGATGCTAGAAAGTTGCTTAGGAGCACCTACATCACAGAAAGCCTTGGAGACATAAACCCCAGGTCACCTAACCGATTATCTGGATACATAGCTCTTATGAGCAAGTGTATCGTGACAGAGCCATCCTCTTTCGAGGAAGCTGTGGAGGACCCCGCATGGGTAGATGCCATGGTGGAAGAGTATGATTCGATTGTCAGAAACAGTGCATGGGAGATTGTCCCAAGGCTGGAAGGGAAATCAGTGGTGGGTTAGAGATGGATCTACAAAGTGAAGCAGGCAGCTGACGGGAGTGTGGAGAAGTACAAGGCAAGATTTGTTGCCCGAGGCTTTTCATAGATTGAGGGGATCGATTATGAGGAGACCTTTGCACCTGTCGCAAGGTATTCTTCCATACAGACGATTCTTGCTCTCTCAGCGCAGATGGGGTGGCACATTCATCGGATGGATGTGAAGACTGCTTTCCTCAACGGAGTCATTGAGGAGGAGGTGTACATATAGCAACCTGAAGGTTTTGAGATCCTCAGCAGCGAGTCGCATGTGTGCAGGCTCAAGAGAGCACTGTATGGGTTGAAACAAGCACCTCGTGCTTGGTACACGGATAGACAGTTATTTCCACGGACTTGGATTCTCCAAGAGTGAGGCGGATCCTAACTACCTGCAGTTGATTTGGAGGTAATTCTGAGATCATTTTACTTTATGTAGATGATTTGATACTAACAGGTGATGAACTGTTGATACACTCATGAAAGTCATATCTTGCAAAGGAGTTTGAGATGGAGGACTTGGGCCTCCTTCATTATTTCCTAGGATTGGAAATTTGGCAGCAGAAGGGTGGACTGTTTATGTCTCAAGGCAAGTATGCCCAGGATATACTTGAGAAGTTCAACATGCAATGATACAAGCCTATTGACACTCCTCTTCCTGGTGGTTGGAGGAAAGAGGATGCTAAAACAGCAGACGTAGTGGATGCCACTGTTTATCGACAATTGGTTGGTTCACTCATGTATCTAGTCAATACACGACAGACATATACTATCTTTGTACCCATTTCCTGTAGGCAGTCGTTAAGCCAGCAATCTTTTGGAAGGTGGGGAAGCATGTATTGAAATACGAGCACATCGAGATATGGATTATGGTAGAACCGTTCGGATGAAGGTAATATTTGTGTGTGGCTTCACGGATGCAGATTGGGCAGGGAGCCCAACGGACAGAAAGAGCACAACTGCAGGGATTTTCAATATCGGGTTGACAGTAGTTTCTTGGTACACCAGGAAGCAGAGATCTGTGGCACTCAGTTTAGCAGAGGCTGAGTATATGGCAGCGAGTTTGGCTACATGCGAGGCTATATGGATGAGGAAGATCCTGGTCGGGTTGTTCGGTTCACACTTAGATCCTACTGTGATTTATTGTGATAATCAGAGTTGCATCAAACTCTCAATTAATCCATTATTTCATGATAGATCTAAAAACATTGACATCCGGTATCATCATATCAGAGATTGTGTGCAGTGGAAGATCATGTTAATTTCATACATTCAACGGAGGATCGGGATCTTGCCGATATCTTGACGAAGGCGCTCACAGTAGAGTCGGAATACCACGAAGCTGAGGATAAGGGGTTACGAAGATAATCCTTATCTTATTGAGAGGGAGTGTTGAGATTGCAACAAGATGATGAGCTTAGTGGAAATAAGTCGCCTTCACTAAGTGGGCCCGCAGGCTATTTTTGGCGCAAGTATATTTTTAGACTATGTCTATTTTTAGACATGTCGATCATATTCTATGAGTTGCAGGATGCTATTTGTGAATGGTTGGTCAAGTTGGAAAAATAGATGGACTTCTATTTTTAGACATACTTGGTGGAATCTATTTTTAGATTTCCAGTCTAAAAATAGATATGTCGAATATTATTAGCTCTTAATAATATTTGGACTATAAACGTTAACTTATTCTCTTGGAGCACTTCAGTTAAGTGTGCACGGATGGCAACACGGGGAGACGACGGAAGAGAGGAATTACGCTATTCTCGAGGGTTAAGTGGAGCTATTGCATGGAGACTTCAGTTAGAACTCATGTGACAGAGTTTGGTGGAGTTATTGAGGTAGTTGGTGGAGTTGTGTTCAGTTTAACTGAGTTAAACATAGTTGAGCTAGTTGTATCTAGTCTAACTGATTAATACACTAGTGAGAGTGGTGTGAATTAATTATTAATTAATTCTCTAATTATTAACTCATTAATCAACTAAAGAATACATCAGTTAACTACAGTGCATGGACAGTTTCAGTGGAGACCAGTGAAGAGGTAGGTGAAAGAGCAGTGTCACTATCAGTTGTGACTATACTGTTGCTATTTGCAACACACAGATAGGTGGAGAAGCCCATGAGGATTGCGCAGTACAAGCCAGGTGGTTTTTCTACTTAATGAAGCCATCCCATAGCATTAAAAACACAATAGAGGTTGGCTATCAAGTGGCAAAAGATTGGAGCATGTTTTTGCTAGATCTAGCTTGATAGTGTGTAGCAATTTGAGGTAGTGCTGAGAGCTTGTGAGGAGCTTTGTACTATGATTGTTACATGATCTCCATGAAATATAATATACAGATAGTTGGGTTTTCATCTTTAAGCTTTCCCATTAAATACTGTGTTCATATGTGTGATTGTTTGTGGTTTTAATGTATGCATGCAATTGATTTTATTTCCGCATGTGATGATCAATGGTAGAAGAGATTCTGTATTATGCATGAAGCTAAAATAGTGTGATCAGGAGAATCTTGGTGAATAATATACATGTCCCATGTTTTTTAAATTGTATATTTTTCCATAGATGTTTTTTTTTTTAAATTTTTAAATGTATATATGTTTAACTTATATATTAATTATTTTTTATAATTAATATATAATAATAATAATAATAATAATAATGTTTTTTTTTTTTTTTTTTTTTTTTAATAGTTGTCCGTGTCCTCCAAATATGACTAAAGGCTTAACCTTTGGCTTGAGAAAACACGACCCAAGGACATCTAAGCTGTCAAAATCACCCAGGGATCGCACTCAACCTATGCCACACCAGGCCTTAATATGAATTGAATTTTTCCATGGAGTTTCAAACCGGTGACCTTCACATCATGGAGAGACTTAACAGTACACCCCATCACCGTCTATTCTACGCCTCGTATAATTTAAATTAAAGTTATAATTTAGTTAGTTTTATGTTTTTTTAAGCAATGAAATATCATGAAGTAAGCATTTCAATGCTTATTATGAATTGATGCTTATTCGTGTTTATCGACCATTTAATTTATATAGCTACTCTACTATTTTAAGTTCATTTTTTTTTGCTAATCCTATTGTTTTTTTAACACAAATAAGTAGTTATCCTAATAAGTCTATGCCTAGTCACACCAAAATACATAGGAGATAATTACATTTCTTTTCTATGCATATATTTATTCAACTAATAACTTTATAGGTGTGCGGAAATTTCAAATTGAAAGCCCACTTTTGCAAATTATTGACATACACCAAAAGATCAACAAACATACAATCTACAAACATGACCTAAATTTTTTTTTTTACAGAGAAAATTCATAATTAAAGGAAATAGTAATCATCTGTTGGGGGCTAATTTAGATCAATCAACATATTTATAGGAGTTTTTTTGGGTGCATTGTTTGAAGAGATATGATTTTCACTTTCTTCAATCTACATTTGTAACTTAGTTAATTTCCTACGCAATGTGTCAATTTCGACATCCTGACGATTGACCTATTGGAAATACTGAGAGGGGGGAGGGGGGTGGGGGGGTGAATCAATATTCCTTTCAATTATAGAATAAGTTAATCTTCAATTATGATCGATTATTTGTTGATTATGGCTACATGCAAACAAAGGAACCACAAATGCACCTGATTTATGGTCTGAACCCCTCAGGACAAAACCAACTAATGCTTTTCTAATAATTCTTTATTCAACAGTGAAATAAAGCTCCAACTTCCAAGTCTAAAAACATTCTTCTCCGACTCCCCGCTGAATTAACAGACCGGCTCCAACGCCCGAGATTCTTTAGTAGTCAACTAAACGGATGCCACAACACCCAATGAGCTACAGCTCACCCTAGCAGCACCCTAGCACCCTATAGAAGAATAAAAGAAGAATGGACTCCCGTACCAGAGAAAATGGTCCACTTTACAATGATATAGAATGATGTAGAAGAAGAATACACACTAGACCATAACCCCAACTATGACACAACCACCTAATGATGATCCTAGACCTCCCGACACTGCCTCTTCAAATCTTGGAAAATAGACACTAGTACAATATTTACAATAATGTATTTACAATGACTTAGTACAATGATACCTTTATAGTGACGGTATGCAGTGTTGCCCACTTGAAGACTTCATGTGATGAACTTCTTGCTGTTGTTCTACACCTTCGTTGCTGCTCTTGTCATGCTACCCTCTGCTGCACCTTGCTTTTCTTTTCTGCCCTAGAAAGTCTGGTCCTTTGCAGCCCTTGACAACACATGATCTAGATTTTTCTTGCCTTCTAGGAGCTCGATATTGAATCTGGTGTATCTCTGTTATTTCAGATCCCCAATATGTGATTTTTGGTTCTTTATTAGTCCTCTAAGTCATCTTTCCAATGCCATAGGTCTGACCCAATTTGGATTCTTCAAGGGAGAGTTATGCCCAATCTCTCACAATGCCCTAATTATGGACTGTTTAAGTAGAGCGAACTTGTACAACATGCCACGTGTCACTGTTTCTTCATTCAGCTCTAAAATTGATACAACAAAAACTACAGTCCGTGCACTATCTTCTACTTCTTATAGAATTCCAATCCGATACTTAGAGAGAGAGTTATGATGATTTTCCCAAATTCATTTTTTTGAGATGAATTTCAGGAGCCTGCAAAAACACTGACTTCTACAGATCATATCTCCGAAAATATTGTGCACCTTGATCTGAAATTTTTATAGGAGCTTCCTCAGGATTGAGGCTTCGCCTCATAAAAATTTAAGCTTTTGAACCTTCCTAGAAAAAAATTTAGAGCAAAAATTCCACGATGACCTGTTTCAGATAGAGAAATCCCTGCATCAGGAGGATATGAGGATCACAATTTATATAAATGCTTAGGTTGAGAGGGGCTTCAACAAGTGAACATGGGAGGGATTTTAGGAGCTTAAAAATTATTAATTATTGACTTTTCAATGACCCATGCCACAACCCTATGGGGTTTTAGCCCACTAACTGTGGTTACAAACTTCAAACATGAATATCTCTCAAACCATAAGAATTACGTGGTGTGCCATATACCAACGGAAACATCTCGACAAGTAGAAACCATCAAAAGAATTATTGACCTAGAATATAGTAATTTGGTAGGTCAAAATTCTCATGCAATATGGGGTATCCCTTGGTGCTGCTTGGGTTGATATCAATGACAACCGCTGATCAAAAATATCCCCCTTTGGCATTTATGGCAACACAAGTACTCCCCCTGCGATCATGACACCTCTTCCTACAACATTCTCTCCCCCTTTGAAATCAACGGCAAAGGGTAAATCCACTTGACAAACAACCATCTTACGAACCTGTACACACTTCCACTCCCCCTGACACACAACCATCTTGCGGACCTGTACACACTTCCACTCCCCCTTTATATTCTGAATAAGGAAAATCTAATGAAAACTTGGGAGAATCCAAAGCTTCTGGAAAATTTATTCCAATTCTTCACGAGTACTCTCACGATTATCAATGCTTCTTGCCCAATATGCATCTGTAAAGGCATGAATAATGAAATTGTTACCCTTGGGATACTACAAGCCATATTCTGTTGTTCCCTTTAGATATCAAATAATTATTTTGATGGCAATAATATGTGATTCTTTTGGTGCTGCTTAGAATCTTTCTACTTTTCCAACTGATTGCATAACATCTGGCCAGGAGGTTGTTACATATAGAAGACTACCAATCATAGATCTATACAACCTTTGATCCAAATTCTTAGATGAGTCATCTATGCTCAATTTGCAACCTGTTACCATCGGAGAAAGGATGGGTTTGCAATCTTCCATTTTGAATTTATTGAGCATTTCCTTGATGTACTTGGCTTGACATATAAATATTCCTTTCTCTTGCTGAGATATTTGAAGCCCTAAGAAGTATGTCAGCTCACCAAGTAAATACATCTCAAAATCACTTTTCATCTTTGTAGCAAACTTCTTACTTAGTCGATCATCATTGCTACCAAATATTATATCATCCTCTTTAGCCATTAGATCTGATTTAGTTGCTTCATCCAGAACATATATGTCATTTGGAGCTCAACTTGCTGTAGCCACAATTTCACCGTACCTGCCTTTCCTAATTTCACATTTTGTGGAGTTGAATAGTATCGTGTGTCCTTGATCACACATTTGTCCAACACTGAGCAGATTGTGATTCATGTTTTGAACCAATAAAAAATTCTTGGCTAGAGCATCTTTGCTTCCGAGAGTGATGGTACTTGATCCTATAACATTTGAAGATCCATCATTTCCAAAGGACATGGTTCAATCCTTCTTCTCTTTCAGAGATACAAATTTCTTTCTATATCCAGTCATATGCGTTGAGCAACCGCTATCAACATACCACACATCTTTTTTGTTTTGACCCTTGAGAGCAAGAGCACAATTATCAATCTTCTTCTTCTTCCATGTTCGTTCGTTCTGTGGCTTCAAAGATTCTTCTGGAGGATTTTCAAGTCTGCATTCTTTGGCTATGTTTCCAAAGTTATGAAATTTGTAACATTCAATATTATTTCTTAAATGTTCAAATCTATTGATGTTTTGCTGAGCCCTGGGAGGTTCATATTTGACAGATCTCTTAGAATTGTATTCGTTCCTGGGGTACGTGCGACATTCTACAGCTTTATGACTGAATTTTCCACATGAATAATAGTAGCCATAAAAAATATGTTGGTACCTAGATGGAAATATTCGTCGAGGAATTGTCTTCCAAGGCTGTTCTTGCAAATCCTTTCCAATGAAGTCTACATGCATCTCAAATCTCATAGGTTCATTGTATTTTGTTGTAGAAGGTCCTGCTTCTTCTTCTTTGTAATCGATGTCAGTTCTGTCGTTGTAAGATCGTTGATTGTTGATGAGTTCTTCTAATGCCCTTGAGCTGTTGGCATAGTTTTGGATAGTTTTTCCTTTCTTCACTTCCTTACGCAGTGAGACTACTTCGACTTCTAATTCTTCCCTTTCTTGGTTGCTTTCTTCCAACTTATTTTGAAGTGACTCTTCAATGCATTTGTGTTCTTCAACTTCAATTTTGATACCTTGAACATGTTCTTCATGAGTATTGGAACGGACCTTCTCTGCCTTGAGCTCTTTTATAAGATTGATTGCTTCCTTAGAAAATTATTCTATGGTCAATCCTTCTTCTTTGTTGTTTGATACCTCTTGTTTATTGTGCTTGGCCATAAACAATACTCTCTCATTGGCTTATTATTCGCTGTCATTGTCTTCATTGGATGATGAGCTATCCTCTTTAGAGAGAAAGTTCCTTTTGGATCCTTGCTTGTTGAATTTCTTAAAGCCTTTCTTTCCTTTTGAGTTGCCATCACTTCTGTTCAGACATTTTGCTGCGAAATTCCCAACTTCACCACAATCGAAACATATCAATGGAAGTTTACCTTTGAATTTTCCCTTACCAATTTTTAGTTTTTTTCGTAAATTAAGCATATTCTTCATCTGAAATACCTTCTCCATCATCTCCATTTTCTTCACACTTGCAGGTGCATGTGTTTTCAATTGAAGGTTGTTTGTCCTTATTGGTTTTCTTAGATGCAACAAACGCAATTTCTAGATGCAAAGTACCCTCTTCTTCATCAAGTCTCATTTCATATGCTATGAGAACTCCATGTAATTCCTCTTTCTTGAGGTTTATCCGGACTGAAGTTAGCTTGTTCTAAGGCCAGAATGCAACTGGGTTGAATCTCCCTGGTAATGTTCTAAGAATATTTCGTATAATAGTCTTCTTGTCAACTGGCTCTCCCAATCCTTCCAGAGTATTGGTTATTTCATCAACATATTGGAAGTATGCAACAATGTTGCAATCTCTTTTCATTCTGAGTTGCTCAAATTTTTCTCTATAGATTTGAAGCTTTGCTTCTTTGACATTTGAGTCACCTGCATATATATTCTCAAGCTTCTCCCATACATTTTTGATGGTTTTACAACCCAACACCTTATGATAATTAGATTCAATAAGTCCACTGATAATAATATTCTTTTCTTTTACATCATTTACCAAAATTTTCTTACCTTGTTCATCCGCGGTTGATGTAACTCCATTTTGAACAGTGTCCCATACTTCGTAACCTTGCACCAAGAGATAGACGTCCATTCTTCCTTTCCAGAGTGCATAATTATTTTCATTGAACAGAGGTACACCATTCTTGGTATGCTCCATGACCTCCTTCCAGCTGTTAAATTGCTATTGAAGGAACCAAGCTCTGATACCAATTGTTGGAAATACTGAGAGGGGGGGGGGGGTTGGGTTGAGTCAGTATTCCTTTCAATTAGAGCATTAGTTAATCTTCAATTATTATTAGAGGTTGTACAATGATAGCAGTAAACAAAAGGAACACAAATGAACATATTTTTTAAGTTGGAAACCCACTCCGGGAAAAAAACCACCTAATGCTTTTCTAATAATTCTTTAATATTAAACTCCAATTGAAAATAAAGCTCCAACTTCCAAGAATCTAGAAAAGCTTTCTTCTCTAGCTCCCACTACATGGATGCTCCAACGCCCGAGATTCTTCAATGGTCAACTGAATGGATGCCCCAACAGCCAATGAGCTACAACTCACTCTAGTACCACCCTACCACCCTATAGAAGAATAAAAGAAGAATGGACTCCCGTACCAGGGAAAATGGTCCACTTTACAATGATATATAATGATGTAGAAGAAGAAGACACACTTGATCATAACCCCAACTATGACACAACCAACTAATAATGATCCTAGACCTCCCGACATTTCCTCTTCAACTCTTGGCAGATATTCACTAGTACAATTTTTACAATAATGTATTTACAATGAATTAGTACAATGATACCTTTATAGTGACTGTATGCAGTGATGTCCACTTGAAGAATTCATGTGATGAACTTCTTGCTGCTGTTCTGCACCTTGGTTTCTGCTCTTGTCATGCTACTCTCTGCTACACCTTGCTTTGCTTTGCTGCCCTAGAAAGTCTGGTCCTTTGTAGCCCTTGACAACACATGATTTAGCTTTTTCTTTCCTTCTAGGAGCTCGATATTGAATCTGGTGTATCTCTGTTATTTAAAATCCCCAATATGTGATTTTCAGTCCTTTAGTAGTCCTCTGAGTCATCTTTCCAATTCCACAGGTCTAACCCAATTTGGATTCTTCAAGGGAGAGTTATGCCCAATCTCTCACAATGCCCTAATTATGGACTGTTTCAATAGAGTGAACTTATACAACGTGCCATGTGTCATTTTTTATTCATTCAAATTTGAAATTGATATAGAAAGAACTATAGTTCGTGCACTATCTGTCACTTTTTATAGAATTCCAATCCGATACTCAGAGAGAGAGTTATGACTATTTTCCCAAGGTCACTTCTTTGAGATGAATTTAAGGAGCCTGCAAAAACACTGACTTCTACAGATAATATCTCCGAAAATATTGTGCACCTTGATCTGAAATTTTTATAGGAGCTTCCTCAGGATTTCAGCCTCACCTCTTAGAAATTTCAGCTTCTGAAACTTCGTAGAAAAAAATTTATAGTGAAAATTCCACGATGACCTGTTTCAGATAGTGAAATCCCTGCATAAGGAGGATATGAGGACCACAATTTATATAAATGCTTAGGTTGAGAGGGGCTTCAACAAGTGAACGTGGGAGGGATTTTAGGAGCTTAAAAATTATTAATTATTGACTTTTCAATGACCCATGCCACAACCCTATGGGGTTTTAGCCCACTAATTGCGGTTACAAACTTTAAACATGAATATCTCTCAAACCATGAAGAATTACGTGGTGTGCCATATATCAACGGAAACATATCGACAAGTAAAAACAATCAAAAGAATTCTTGACCCAGAATATAGTAATTTGGTAGGTCAAAATTCCCATTCAATATTGGGGTAGCCCCTGGTGCTGCATGGGTTGACATCAATGACAACCGCTGATCAACATGACCGTGGTTTTGAGAGACTAGTGTTAGTCCAAAAGGAGTATAATTATGTTTTCTTGTTGATGAAATTCCAATTACAAATCCAAATTCTTAATGTGTGGACCCTCGAGTGGTTATGGGAACATGCTTCCTGCGCTGGCGTCACCTGTAATGCTTGAGGAGATTTTCCAAAGCGCCATAATGTAGTGTCCAAGAGAAGGAAGAGAATATAACCAATGGTTACAATGGACATGATGCCGAAGAGGCCAAGGGTAAAAGTGATGCAAGAGAATATAACCTCCAATTCAAAACTCTTTTTGACTAGACCTAAAATTTTTATTTACTATGGGATTTGGTTCCCTAAATTGGATTTAATTTTTTAGTTTAAATGTATGTTCCTATTTTTTAGAAGAATTGTAAATAATTCATGAGAGTTAGGAATGTTGTAATAAAATATACCCTTTATGAGAGATATAAAGAAAATTTGAGAGAGTTATAAGGTTTGAGAGTCAATTAGATCTCTTGGAGGGTATGTGGATTTAGAGGATATAGAAATAGGGATTTTTTGAGTAATTAGTGGATATGAACTAATTAAGGTTCAGAATATCATTTGTATAATTATGTAACAAAAACATAAAATGTATGTGTAAGTGTGGAGAGGAAGGCCGAGAGTAGAGGCGTGAGGCCAAGTGGGCAAAAAGGGTCGAAAGGGGCTAATTTATTGTAGATTAGGCTAAAGGAGCATAAAGACCTATGTATGCTATCTGTATATAACATAAGAAACACTATGTTAGAGAGGATTGGGATTTGTTTGAATTGAGCTCTTATCATGAGTTCCTATTATTGTGAGCCTTTAATACGTTTGTGAACATGTTAAGCTCAAGAGGGAGAGACTTTTGAGAACGTACGTTAGAAGAAAGTCAGAGGAATTTGGAACCATTTTAAAACATAGCTGAATCCTTCCTTTTACAGTCAAATGAATTCTTCATTGATCAATAACATGCTTAATGATCCAGAAGCAACATAGAATGAAGAGTAATCAAGAGAAGGATCGAAGGAGGAGCCCAAGTGTAATCTTGTAAAAATATCCAACGACATAATGAAGAATCGAGAAGAAGACGTAGTTTATTTTAAGGCGTGGTAGTTTGACACTTCACAAGAACTGACATACAGAAACAAAGTTTCATGAAAAGAGCCTGTTGCATAACAGAAACCAGGATGACATGGAAGAGCCGCGAAGACATGTTAAGTGAAGAAGGATGTGGAGAAATCCAAGATGATTTATCAACTCTGAACAAAATTCTAAGTGAAAAATTGGAAACATACGAGAATAAGCCTTGTAAATGATGGGAACATTTCCATTATGTTTATCATAAGTTTTAAAAAGTGCATGAAATTATAAAGTGTTGGGGTGACGTAAGAATGCGCTGACATATCCTAGAAGGTATTACCCAAAATACCAAAGGAAGGTGTACATAAGGGAACACTAGGGGGGCTAAGAACTGGGTTGATGTGGCAGTGAGAAAATGTGGAAAAGGTCGGGATGATTTGGAACCAATACATTGGCATGTAACTAACAAGGTCCGCCCCGCAAATGAGTGCTGACTCCTCCTAGAAGCACAATCCTTTTCACATCACTTGAAAGAGTGGGAGGACGTGGAAGACCAACCAACATATCAAACTCCAGGGTGATGTGGGGTTTCCTTATTACTACAGGAATAATAAGTGGGCCTTGAGGACAATGACTTATCCCAGAGGTTTGTTATTTGCATGCTTTAATAAAGGGTCTAGGTGCACTTTAGACAAATATTGAGTGCCATAATTAATGGGAACATTAACTTCTCTGAATTCATCTCTAAAAAGTAAAAACCTTGGTGCATCATTGGGAAGAGCCGGGGTGACAAAGAGTTTAGTTGATGTATAAAGTGAATACGTGGAAGGCATGAGACGAATATCCTACAGAAATACAAATAGGGTCCATTTGCATATGGTCCCAAGGACATCGATAGAGATCACGGATCAAGGTCTTGAGGCCTGGTCATATCACATACAACGAGAGAAAAACATATAAGCATTTAAGGCTAGTATAATATAAAAGAAGCATTCTTGTGGATATTAAAAAGGAACTTGAATAAAGGTGATCCAAAAATGAAAGTGAAGGTTTCATTGATTATTTTGTAGGTTTTTTTTATGTTATTTTAGGAAACTGATGAGAATTGAAAATTACACAAAAATAAGTTAATTTGTAGAAATTTACAGTAATAACAGGGAACAAATGTAGCATAAGACGAGAAAATTGATAACGAAGTTCACCCATCTTAGGCTACATCTTCGGGTCCATCTTCCAATGGTGACCACTTTATTAAAATGTTCAAATGTTCATTACATAATTTTACAATATTTAAACTAAAAATATGACTCTTCCATGCTACTCAGAACACTTAAATCCCCCGCCTAGGCTCTTATTGAGCTAAACAAGGTTTAAAATTGAGCAAAATATGCCCTCTTTTCCAAACTATATGTTAGCAAATTAAATAACATAGTAATGGAACACAACATATTGTGGAAACAAAAAACACAGAAAGACATAAAACAAGGGAGACACAGCTATACATGGTTCACAAAATTTGGGCTACGTCCACAGAGAAACAATCAATATTTCATTTTATATTCTCTAGCAAAATGAAGAGATATAACCTACAATAGATCGATGTAATTTACTTTTCACTCTCACACAATCTCATCTCTCTTTCTTGCTCAAAATAATAATAATAAATTCCCTCATATAAAATGAGGGTTGGATTCCAGGGAAAAAAACCCTAAATTAGCATAAATTATATCATAAGATCATCTACCTAATGAACGACCCAGATTGACTACGAAATTACAATATTTTACAAGGAAAATTTTCATCTATTTTTAGCTTTAGGGGCGCTGCCCCTGAACCCTCACAAGGCACTCACTAGCCCTCAGACCCCCCAATCGAGGGGGATAGCCTCCCTGTGGAGGGGTGTATAGTCTTCCTAGGGTATACATATGACTGAAACAAGAATTCTGAATCATGAAGATAATCAGGCCCCACACCCAAAAATCTCCCACCTGGAGACTAATTATAACAACTCCACCGTTGCTTCACTTGTTGGACAATGTTTTGACTTGGGAACTATCTGTTTCTTATTTTCATCATCATACTTGAAGACCAATTATAACTAGGTAGAAACTCAATTTCTCCCTGGTTACAACCTTTGTTAACATATCTGCAGGATTCTGGCTAGTGCATATCTTTTCTAGCTTCAACTGTCCATCTTCCAAAACTGACTGTATGAAATGGTACTTGAGTTGTATATGTTTAGTATTAGAATGAAAATTTGAGTTCTTTGTAATATGAATGACACTTTATATTTCACTGTATAACCTGCTAATCTCCCACTTCTTTCCCAATTCATCAATATACATTTGTAACCAAATCATTTATTTACTAGCCTCTGTAGCAACAACATACTCTGCTTTCGTTGTTGAAAGTGAAACGATGTTTTGCAAGTTTGCGTTAGAAAATTATATATTACAGAGAAATGAGACACATAAAATATGCGGAAACATAAACACATAAAACATATAAAACTAGAGAGACATAGATATACGTGGTTCACCCAATTCGGGCTACGTCCACCCCGAACAGCCAATCCTTCCTTTATATTATCCAGAAAAATGAAGAGACACAACCTACAACAGATCCAATGTAGTATCCTTTGTTCTCTCTCACGGTCTCCCTATATATTTATCGCTCTGAGAATACACATACAATATGCAGCCATAATACAATACCCTCATACGAAATGAGGGGTTGCCTTCTAGGGAAAAAAACCCTAAATTAAACATAACTTCTACCGCCAGATCATCTGCCTAATGAACGACCCAAATTGAATAGAAATTACTATACTTTTACAAGGAAATTTTACGTCTGTTTTTAGCTTCAGGGGCACTACCCCCAAAACCCCCCACTAGGGGGGGGGTCCATAAAGTCACATCCACCTCCCCCTCCCCCCCCTTGAACACCCCAGGGAGCGTTAAATTATGAGCGGAATTGCTGCCACGTTAAGAACATGGGTCCAACATTGTGATACAAAAAAAAGAAGATAATCAGTCTCCACACCCAACAGTTTGAAACCCAACTGAAAACTATTTCACCTACAGTAAACACATACCTTATGGTTCTCCTCATGTTATCTCTATCACCTGCCATATCTGAATCAACATATCCCTATAGAGAAATTTTTGAACCACGAAAACATAATTCTTGATTTGTGGTGCCTCTCAAATACATGAGAATCTAATTCACTTCTGGTTGAAGTATGAAATTGTTCTCTTTTTGACAATCCTTTTCCCTCTCCTTTACCCTTTTTATGAAATTTTTTTTGCAATTTTAGTACAAACAAGGTCATCATAGATATTCTCAAGCATCCAAATGGTCTTGATAATCCACACTTTATAATATATTGATTATTTATGAAATATAATTGAAACATTTCTAGAGCTACCAAATTTTTCTCATTCCACAACTAATGAAGAATTATGCAGCTATCTCCATGATTAGAGAGGTTCCAATGCGCCAAAGTTCGAATGAAAGGTACCAGTAGATGGAAAATGGTCCACATATGAATATCCACCTGTCCTTGTGATCTGAAAAACTACATGGATCGAGAGATATATGAGTCAAACCAAAAGTCAAATCTGGCCATGACATTCTAGCGAGCAAGCAAATTCCGAGGTAGTCCGTGGTATATGAGGCGAGCGTGGAAACGATTTAGAGCTTGATGTGTTTAATCGAAATCCATCATGATTTTATATTTTAGTAGAAAATAATGAGGAGATATACTTTCATATTGATTTTACTTCTTATTTTTTAGATTAGCTAAGTTACCTCTCGGCATAGGACTCTTAGAACAATTTTAATAAGAAGTCCATAAAAAACCGCGAGGTGGGATCGAGAGATGTATTTCTTATTTTTAATTATCTGCAATCTTTGTTGAAGACCTTTGTGATTAATATAATACTCTATTTCTAATGTCAATGCGTGGTTAAGCGAGTTAATTGAATTAAGTGGCGAACTTGCACTCAACAGGAGGGACCCTTGGAGAGTTGTAAGAGTAGATTAGTTTATTTATGAGGCAATTTGTCTGCTAAATAAGTTTATTTTCGATTGATGCATTTCATTATTTAATTTCTAGTTTAATTTCTGGTTTTCTATCTAAACAAAGAACTCATAAAATACCAAAATAATTACTTTCATAGCACATTTCCTTCAACAAACTGATTTCATAACTCAAAAATTTTCGCTAAGGAATTTCATGAATGATGAATAGATGAATTTCAAAGTTTAGATGCATACATTAGTAACAATTTGAAGCTACAAGTTCGTATTTTGTTGAAGAAAATTGATGATGGTTTATTTCCTTTTTTTAGAAACAAGATAGTTATAATGCTTTGAATTCATGAACTTAGAATTAGAGTTTCCTTCCTGCAATAGAATTGATATTTTCATTCTGCAATAGAGTTAGAAATTTTATTTTTTCAATTAGAATTATAAGTTTCTTATATAATTAAATTCATTTATGTAAGAGTAAATTAGCATTCTCTTTCTGCAATCAATTTCCATTTCATAGTTCGATGAATGTTTCATAGACTAGAAGTTTAGTTCAATTTTTAATTTCAGTTTTCCATGAAGTATTTTTAATGGAAGAACATGTGCATGGTAAGACTTTGTATTAATCCAACACTCACTCATATTCAAAGCAATTTTCATCTTTGAAAAAGCAAAAAATAGAACTCTAGCATATATTGTGCACATGCCCTTCATAAGTACACGAGCCTTGGTTGACAATTAATGAATTAATTTAACATCAATTAAATTACCCAACATTTTGATGTTGTTTCCGAGGAAGTGTATATAGGGTTCCATTTTATTTGGTTTACATATAATTTTAGATGTGTTCAATTTCATAGATGCACGATTAAAGCATAATAAAATAATTTGGAATGCATGAATAGATAAAGGGATTCTAGGGGTAGATTTGTAAGCAGAAGTATAATTCCTACATCACCACTCACCCCTCCTAGACCATGTAGCTCCACACCACCCACCAAAAATCATATTCCATCCATAACAGTTAGACATAGGCTTCCTAATGTGCATAGATTTGAAATCCAACCGAGAAATTCCCCAAATTCTTCAACTGAAGTTGTAGCAAATAATGGTCATACCCAACAAAAGGACTAACATTTCTCTCTTCAAAAGGAGAACAACCCTTGGACAAGAACTAGAAGTACCTAGTGAAGAAGAGTAAGAATATTCTGAAATACCATTGATAGAGGAACCATAAGAAGATTTATATAATCATATTATTGAACCTTACTTCAGCTCTAAAGAATCTAAAATTTCAGGGGGAGGAGAAGGAGAAGTACATAATGTTATTGGTGAACTTAGGATTGGAGGTGGAAGACGCAAAGGAGGAAATGGAAGAGGTGGACGTGGAGGTGGTGGTAGAGGAGGTAGGGGAGAATAAGATCATTATGAATTTTCTATCTTTTATGAACATACAATATCTACAATGAAGAATATTTCACCTTCTATTCTTCCTAATTTTCATGGATTAAGATATGATGATCCATAAACATTTCTTTTTGAGTTTGAAGTATTATGTAGATCTTATGACTACTTAGGTGATACTCAGAAATATAAAATATTTCCATATACTCTCAAAACATGGAGCACTTAAATGGTTTATGGGACTAGGAACACATACTATTAGAAGATGGGATGAAATGAAAAGAATGTTCTTATACAAATATAAATATTATTGTATGCCCCATAACCTTAAGGATGAATTATTTAAGATGGTAAAAAAGGAGGATGAAAGCCTTAAAGACTCAGTTGAAATATGTTCCTATAATGTTATAAGAGGTAGGATGCATGAACTAGATGAAGATACATTCAAAGTACTTCTGTTCAAATCTATAAGAGACGAGTGGATTGATCTTCTCACCTTAATGGGAAACATATATTTTTCTCAACTTTCATTTTGGTGAAATCAGTGATTTGTGTAAAAACATATCAAGGGGTAAGGCTATATCTGGAAAGCACCAAGATATCATGCTATGTAAAGAGTTAGTAAATCTGAAACTGGGATGGTAAGTAGAGAAGAATTAGGCAATTTTATTAACAAATTCAAAACATATATCCTTGGAAATATTAGTGAGAAACTAGATACTCTCAAGATACAAAACAAGCAAAAAGCTGAGAAGGATAAATTATCTATTTTCTGCCCTAGGTGTAGAAAGAAACATGCCTTAAGAGAATGTCCTCTTGATAGTGTATAAATTTGTGTCATATGTGATTAAAATCATGATACAAAGGAATGTCCCTCAATACTCGGTCTTAAAGTTGTTTTTCTAGATGAGGCTAGAAAAAGGCAGACTGAATCACTTTGTTTTGTTGCTAATAGACCATGGAAAAATCAACATCCAAATATGACTCAATATCAACCATATGCACAATCGAAAAATAACTGGACTGCACCTATGCCTTGGCAACCTTCGACCCCTCAACCTCAAAATCCATATTGGGCACAATGTTGGAAAAATACTTATGGTAGAAATCCTCAGTATACTCAATTCTAACAATATTATCCCCCTTTTCCACCACAATATTATCCTCCTCAACTAAATTAACCCCCTCAATTTCAATCTCAACCACCAAATCAATAACTTTCATTACCATCCACACTATTTCCTCAAAAACCAATCAAATTCCTGCTCAACCAGTTCCAAATCCAAACAATAAAAATAATTAAGCTATCTATAATGTAGAAGGTCAAAATATTTAAGCTTGTATAGTAACTCCATTAGGTATAAATTATGTTCAACTTAGATCTGGTAGGGTTTTTCAAAATAAATCACCAATAGTTGTCATCCAAAAATCTAAAGAGGAGGAGGTACTTGCAAAAGAAGCAATTCTTGATCAAGAAAAGACTCATCCAAAGAAATATGTTCCTATACATTTAAAGGATGACCAAATAAACCAATATCCTACAGTTCCTCTAGTAGAACAACCTTCTATTTCCTTAAAAGATACACCTTTTCCTAAAAGGCTAAAAAACGATAAAGGAATAAAAAGGAATTTTGTTTTACCATATTATGACATGCTAGATGAACTCAAGAATGTCTGCATCAAATTTTTTTTGCTTCAATCTATAAAGGAAATACAATATTTTCAAAAACTATTAAGGATTTGTGCATTAGAAAAATAGGAAGGAAAATAAAATATGTTGAGAAAATCCAATTGGTGGGAAAAATTTCTGATATTATGATGGAGAAATCAATAGCTCAAAAATAGCTAGATCCAGGTATCCCTATTGTAAAAATTCACATAAATGGAAATGAGATTCCAAACACTTTTATTGATTTAGGAGAAACTATTATTATCATGAGAAAATAAACTATGGATCAATTAAAGCTTCATAATCTTTAATATACCCCTACATTATTACAATTAGTAGATAAATCTGCTATTAAACCCGATGGTATATTAGAAGATGTGTCTGTTTCTTTATATTCTTGGGAATATCCTGTTGATTTTATGATTTTAACTCCCAAAACTAATATAGGAGGCCATCCATTGATCCTTGGTAGACCTTGGCTAGCTACAACTGGTGCATTCATAAGTTGTAGATCTGGTGATATGTATATTTCTGATGTAAAATCCACTAAGAAATTCACATTGTGTCCACATGAAAAGACAATAACTGAAATAGAAAGTGAAGTCTCGATAGATGATGATGAAGACTTTGACGATATTCAACCCGTGTTTACTCCATAAATGGATGAAGAATATCAATTAGTAAATTTAATGAATAATAATTATTATTCTTCATTTTATGAGCAAGATCAAAGTTTCAGGAACAATGTAATATTGAATATCTATCATCTCATAAAATGGTTTTACATTCTATGGAAAAGTTTGGTAATTATTTAGTAAAAATATTTCTAGGAAAAACACTAAACAATAATAATAGTTTGGAAAAACTTCAAAAGAGAAAATTGATAAATATGCTACAAAAACATTCTTCTTCTTATCCATGGGAATATAACGATATAAAAGGAATTGAGCATATATCCTGTTCAATCATATTTATATCCAGGAAAATGCCAAACCAGCAAGACAACCTCAGAGAATGATGAATCCTAAATTGTAAATGAGGAATTGCAAAAGTTACTTATTGTGAATTTCATTTATCCGATATCAAATAGCCAATGGGTATCACCTTTAGTGGCTGTTCCAAAGAAGAATGGAAAATGGAGAGTAAGTTTTTATTATAGGGAATTGAAAAAATCTACTTTGAAAGATCATTTTACACTACCCTTTATAGATCAAGTATTAGATACCTCAGTATGAAACACATATTTTCCATTTATTTATGGTTTTAGTGGGTATAACCAAATCCAACTAGCTCCAAAATATCAAGATTAAAACACCTTTACATGTCCATGGGGAACATATGGTTATAGGGTACTTCCCTTTGGATTATATAATGCACCTGCAACATTTCAAAGAGCAGTTTCGGGTATCATTTCTGATCTAATTCATGATTGTGTGGAAGTTTATATGGATGAATTTACTGTCTATGGAAATATTTTTGAAGAAGCTCTTGAAAAATTAAAAAAAAGTTTTTATTAGATGTAAAGAAGCAAACCTTTCATTAAGCCATGAAAAGTGTTTTATGATGTTCAATGAAGATATTCTTTTAGGCCACCATATTTCAAGTGATGGAATTAAAGTGGATACATCTAAGGTAGAGGTAATTTCTAAATTTTCCATTCACGTTTGTAAAAGATATGTTAGAAGTTTTCTTGGTTTCATCGGTTATTATAGAAGATTCATAGAAAATTTCACAAAAATAGCCTCTGCACTTTTAAAACTTCTTAATTTTTTTTTTGAATTTGTTTGGAATTTTGAATGTCAAAAAACATTCGAGACATTGAAGCAAAATATCACTGAAGCACCAATTTTAAGAGGACCTAATTGGTCTCTCCCTTTTCACATTTCTACTAACGCTTCAGATACAACTTTAGGAGTTGTGTTGGGACAAAAATATTTAAATCCTTATGCTATTTATTACTCAAGTAAAAATATGACTCCAACAGAGTTAAATTACACCATAATAGAAAAATCGTTCTTAGCTGTTGTGCATGCCTTTAACAAGTTTCTTTATTATATCACTAGTTATGAAACTTTCATTAATACATACCATTCTGCTATGATATATATAATGAATAAACCCATTACTAATGGTAGAATTAAAATATGGTTATTATTATTGTAGGAATTCAACATTACTAACCTTGATAGACCAGGAAAAGAAAATACTATTGCTGATTTTCTTTCTAGAATGAAAAATAATAGTGATGAAATTCATGTAAAGGATAATTTTCCTAATGAATGTATTTTTGAAGTATCTACTAAACCTACTTGTTTGAAGATATTACTAATTAGTTGACTACATGAAAATTACCTCTACAGTTAACATCCAGAGAAAAATAGAAAGTTGTTAAAACCAGTGCACCTTATTCCTGGATAGATGGAGAACTATACAAAACTAGACTTGATATGATCATTCAAATATACGGTTCGAGAAGATGAAGCACTAGAATCCTTTTAAAAAATGGTCTCTAGAATTTGTAGGACCAATAAATCCTCCATATAACTAGAAAAGGTATATACTTGTTTGTACAAATTATGTTACAAAATTGGTAGAGCCTAAAAGCTAAACCTCTTTTATTTTCAGCTAAAAATGCTGTAGTTACATTCCTTTTTAAGGATATTTTTACTCGTTTCGGTGTTCCAAGAGAAATTCTAACATATCAAGGCATTCAATTCACATCCAAGTTGGTGAAAAATATCATGGAACAATATAATATCAAGCATCGAAAGTCTACTACATATCATCCACAAGCCAATGGACAACTGGAATCCACCAATGCTGAAGCAATTCTAACCAAGAATGTGCAAGTGCATATGAAAGATTGGGAAGGAAATATTCCAGAAGCACTATGGCATACTGAACCACATGGAGAAACACAATCAAACATACTCCTTTTGAGCTTGTCTATGGGAAGCAAGTTTAGATTCCAATTGATTTCCAAGTGGAGACTTTCAAAACAACAACGAAATCAGGTCTTGATTTATCAGAAGCTCAAAACAAATACTAACACAATTGAATGAGCTAGATGAGATTTGACAAGATGCTATCCAAAGAATAAACATAGTTCAACATCAAAGATTAAAATGGCATGCTAAATTTATCAAAGCTAAAAAGTTCAAGCTAGGTGAATAAGCTCTTCTCTTCGATTCTAAGTTGAAATATTTTCAAGGAACATTTCAAACTCACTGGCTTGGTCCTTATGAGATAGATACTGTCTTTGATAATGGGGTAGTCAAGATCAAAAATATTGATGATGAACAATTTATTTTTCTTGTTAATGGTCATAGAATAATATTATATCATAAACCATTGACTAGAGAAGAATTTGTGAAATATTTGCAAGAAAATTCTGAATTCAAGTTGGTTAAGGGAGGAGATCTTTCTCCTCATTCTCCAACTCCTTTGTAATTTTCCTCATTTTATAAATAAAAAAAAAAAAATTATAAGCATGAAAATCGACATTGTAGGCATGCTTTTCCGGATGCGGATGGCAGGGAAGATTGATGGGATCTCTGTCCCAGGCCTAATCCCAAGGAGACTCGCATGGGGTGGCCATATGGCCCCCTGCGGCTCCATTAATTGCACCATTAAACTGCATGTCCCTCCTGCATTTACTCAACATTGCCATTGATTTCTTATTCATCTCTTGCTCTGCTGGTTCACCATGGACTCCGCCCGGGTCGATTCGAATTGTTCCTCTGCTGATAGCCTCTGTCGTTTGCACCCTCTGTGGAGCGCTTGCCCTGCTTCCTGTGCTGAGCCAAGTGCTCGCACACAAACAGGGCGACGCTGCTCTCTCTACTGCTGTTTGAAACCACTCCGGGGTCGCATTTCACACAAAGTCATCTCTGCTACTCCTTTTCCCGTTCGCCTCGTCCTTGTAACGCTACTTGCAGACTCCCTCCATCCTCGCTCAACTCCTCTTGTCTCAATTTTACTCTTAACTCAGTGTCCGCCATGCCCAGATTGAGCTACAAGATGCGCTGCCGACGGGGTGCGAGTCGTGGTCGTTCTGTTCGTTCTCGCCCCTCCACGATCTCTGAAGCCGAAACCTCCTCTGAGCATGTTGAATGGAGGCACTCTCCTGTCTCCCGAAGCAAAAGAGGTAGTGCCAGACCTCCTGACTCTACCCACGCTACTCAGTCTTCTCCATTTCCCTCTGCTGGTCCAACCAATCCTGTTCACCCTGGCTCGCGAGCTTCGGACAATCCCTTCTTTCGCCAGACGTCACAAAGAGCTGAGCTCCGCTTTGACTGTTCCTTTAACCGGCCTTCTATCACTGTCTTTGTGACAGTCTCCCTGAGAGAGGAAATATCCCGCAGCCCTGCTCCCCTACCTAATCACATCCCCCCACCCTCGGGTCTCATCCATGCTCTGGATGAATATAATTCAACGCGACCGTTTGGGATACCTGGGCCTGCTTCTCCAGACCTGGGCATACATCCTTTGCAGGTGGCCATAGACAGCAAGAGCAAGGAAGCAGAACAGAAAGCAAAGGCTGGAAATCCTTCACTGTAGGTGACCATAGACTCCAAGCGCAAGGAAGAAGGACAGGGAGGGGACGTTGCTGAACTGGATAATGAGTATGCATGCCAGATAGTGGAGGAGCCGCCTTCTCCACATACAGAACAGTAATCCCATTCTGTCATGGCTCAATATGTCAATCATGTCTTATTGTTTTGCAAGTTTTTTGTTTACCACTGGTTTCTATATAGCAGCAGCAGCTTCCAGTCACTCTTTTTTTCATGTTTTTATGATGTATGCAATGACCAACGCACCGGTTTCCTTCTCAAGGGCGGTGAAAAAACTCGAAAAAGAACTGGTTTCCCATTCTGGGCAATTCAATTTTGTGTTAACAACATGGACATCAAGCCCAGTCTTCAGGCTCCCATAGCTGAACTGAGGCAGTTTTGTAAAATTATGTTTCCATAATAGAATTAGTTTAATTTAGAAAAAAAATACATTGTAGGCATGCTTATACATAAAGTCATAACTGAAAAGAAAGAATTCTTGGAAGTTTAAATTTTCACAATTTCCCTATCTTTCTCTCATTTCCTTTAACCCATATTTCTCTAATAATTTTGCAGATTGTAAAGCAAAAATTTTGAAGACCAAAATTCTTTAGTCTCCTTCAGAAGAAGTATCAACAATATATATATATATATATATATATATATATATATATATATATATATATATATATATATATATATATATATATTATGATAAATATTAGAAAAATAAATAACTACTAAATCAGTGTTATTCTACATCCAATCATCAATTCCGCAGTTGATTTCGGATCCGACAGCCGGAGCAATATACATTCAGAGAACCTACAATAAAGGAGCATCATAAAACATAATGAGGTATGTAGAATGTTTAATTATTTTTCAGATAAGGGACATTATTTTTAATTAATTGGATGATTACATTATAAGGCTCGGGTAATTTAAAGGACCTCACTGCTTAACATTATTTCTCCCTATCATAACCGTTATACTCCTATCCTATCATCATACCCCAATCTGTCACATCAAATACATTCAAAATCACATAAAAAATTTAACGATACTATGAAATCAGATCTAAAAATTATGGGAAACATATGAAATGGTTTAGTCCTATTGTGAGTTGAATACCCCCGTGAAAAAATTATTTCATTATAATTTAAACTCCATTTCTTACTCCTCACTATCCAACCTACCTAGCTTTCCTCCTACTAGCCATACATCACCTTTGTCAAAAGGAAACAGTTCAACATTGAGACTTCTCTCCACCATGGTTGTCATTGTCTAATCAATTACCAATGGAGCGAAGTTCCTCTAGGCATATCCGCGAGCTAGAGAATAGCTGAAACAAGTGGGATGGCTAACACTCTTTGAAGAATTTGATGGGAATGACTCAAGAGGTTACAAAATCCTTTGCACAATATTTTGATGGGGTCGAGGCAGAAATTGGTGACAGCAAACTTATATTGACAGGGTCTATCATAGAAGAAGCTACATAATTACCTAGAAACAAAGTAAGTTGGTTTAAAAATAGGAAAATAAAGGATAAATATTGGAAAAATTTCCTCAGAGATACATTTATGGACATTTATATCTTTAAGAAGGGAATTCCAGTCATGGCACTAAAAGGAGAATGGAGGTATTTATTGTTAGTTATTCAAATATTATTGAACTTTGAAGGTAGGTTCGAAACCATGTTCTTTTATCATGATCGATACTAATGCATTTTATTGATGGGAATGAGATAAATTTGTCATATTTCTTACTCTGTAGCCTTAGGAAGATGACCTATAGTATGCAGAGGGATACAAAAACCATTGATAGCACCCTCTATCATTATGGACTCATTAAAATACTCTTATAAGAACACTTAGAAACCAAAGGAGATAATTGGTAGATTTTTTAGTACGCAATGATTTTATAGAAGCCCAGGAAGAGGAAACAAGTATAAAAATCAAAAGAAGTCAACATAGGTCAATCTCAAATTCTAACCCTAAAGAAGAAAGTGAACAAGAGGGTTCAAATTATAATGAAACAGAGGAATTAGAAGACCCATTTGAAGATGACACTCCTCTCTCTTAGTTTTTGGAAAAGTTTAAACAGGAAAACGAAAAAGAAAATTTTAGAATAAAGAAAGACAACTCAAGTGTCAAGCTTCCTAAATAAAAAGATGAACCAGAAAATAAGAAACAAGGAAAACCAACAAAAGGAAAATCATCCAAAAAATTGAGTAATCAAGGGTAAAATTGAGAAGAAGCAAGCAAATTTCCAAACTCTCAACATGCAATCTCTCGAAGTAGTTGATATTGAAGAAGAAAATTATAGGACACCACCTATGAGCTCGACAAAGAAGAAATTAGATCTTGATCCAATACAACAAGAATTTATGATTATATGGAGTCTTTGGAACAAAGAGCGCAACAAAGGGTAAATTCTTCTTTTCAATAAACATCTTAAACATGAACATGACGCAGTAAATGTACAAAAGGAGATATTGAGAAATCAAAATGACAACATTCTTTTGAATTTGTGCCATTGGTACAAAAAGAACAAGAAACTCAAAGAAAAAAATAGATTCCTCAAGAACAAAATCATAGAGCTACAGAGAAAAATCTTAATGAAGAAACCAAGTGCAATGTTTTGTATCAAGAAGAGAAATAGTTTGGATGTTATAGCACATGCCTCAGAAATAGTACACTAAAAGAAAGAAGGAGAAAATTTTGAATATTTGATGCATGAGGACATGAAAAACCTTCGGTGTGGGGGAATGTTGAAGTCCAAAAATGTTCTCTTTTTGATAATCCTTTTTCCTCTCCTTTACCCTTTTTATGAAAATTTTGTTGTAGTTTCAGTCCAAACAAGGTCATCGTAGATATGCTCAAGCACCCAAAAGGTATTGATCATCCATTTTTTATAATCTATTGCTTCTTTATGAAATATAATTGAAACATTTCTACAACTACCAAATTTTTCTCATTCCTCAATTAATTAATAATTCTGCAGCTATCTCCATGATTAGATAGGTTCCAATACAACAGGGAACGAATGAAAGGTACTAGTAGATGAAAAATGGTCCACATATGAATATATACTTGTCCCCATGATCTGGAAAAATACATGGATCGAGAGATCTAGAAGTCAAACCAAAATTCAAGTTTTCCTATGACATTCTAGTGAGCAAGAAAATTATGAGGTAGTCCGTGGTTGATTAGGAAAGTGTGGAAATGATTTAGAGCCTGATGTATTAAATCGATATCCCTCATGATTTTATATTTCAGTCGAAAATCATGAGAAGATAGACTTTAATATTGATTTTACTTCTTAGTTGTCAGATTAGCTAAGTTGCCTCTCGACATAGGAATCAATTCTTTTTAATAATAAGTCTATAAAAAATCATGATGGAGGACCAAGAGACAATAGTTCTTATCACTAATTATCTACAACATTTGTTGAATACCATTGCGATTACTATAATACTCCGTCAATGTGTGGTTAAGTGAGTTAATTGAATTAAATGGCAAACTTGCACTCGATAAGAGCCCCCCTAGAGAGATGTAAGATTATATTAGTTTATTTCTGATGCAATTTGTCTGCTAAATAAATTTCTTTTCCATCGATGCATTTCACTATTTCATTGTTATTTTAATTTCTTATTGTCTATATAAACAAAGCGCTCATAAAATACCAAAATGATTTACTTTCCGAGTACATTTCCTTTAGAAAATTCATTTAATAACTTAGTAAATTTCACCAAGAAATTTCATGAATGATGAATAGATGAATTACAAAGTTTAGATGCACACAATAGTAACCATTTGAAGTTGTAAGTTTGTATTTTGTTGAATAAGTCTAATTATGATTTATTTCCTTTTGTCAAAAACATAGATAGTTAGAATTCTTTGAATTCATGAACTTAGAATTAGAGTTTCCTTCCTGTACTAGAATTAAGATTTTCATTCTTCAATAGAGTTAAAATGTTTCTTTCTGCAATTAGAATTATAAGTTGTTTATATAATTAAATTCCTTTATGCAAGAGTAAATTAACATTCTCTTTATACAACCAATTTCTATTTCATAGTTAGATGAAAGTTTTGATTCCGAATTCATAGACTATAATTTTGGTTCATTTTTTAATTTTAGTTTTCCATGAAGTAGTTTTAATGGAAGAACACGTGTATGGTAACATTTTGAATTATTCCAACACTCATTCATATTCAAATAATTTTTCATCTTTGAAAAATACAAAAAGATAACTCTAGCATATATTGTGCACATGCACTTCATAAGCACACAAACCTTTAATTAGGTAATTTAACATCAATTAAATAACCCAACACTTCCATCCAATTCAGTTTTCCCGGTTTGCTCATATACCTTTTTACAATGCCCACTACATGTACAATATCATGCCTTGTGCATACCATTGCATACATTAAGCTTCCAAATGCTGATGCATATGGAACTTTACACATATAATCCATCTCTTCCTGAGTCTTGGGACACATCTCTTTAGTTTGAAATGGCTAAAGGTGTACTAACTTGTTTTTCATTTTGCATATTAAATCTTTCCAACACCTTTTCTACGTACTCACTTTGAGACAATGTTAATTTGCAATTTTTCCCGTCTCTAGTTATTCTCATACCAAGGATTTGTTTTGCATCACCCAAATCCTTCATTGCAAATGAATTTTCCAATTTTCCTTTGAGCACATTGATTTCTTGCATGTTGTACCCTACAAAAAGCATGTCATCTGCATACAATAGAAATATAATATAACTGCCATCATTTTTCGTTTTAATATAAACACAATGGTGAGAGTGACATCTAGTATAACCTTATTCAGACATAAACCTGTCGAATTTTAGATACCACTGCCTTGGATTCTGTTTTAAGCCATACAAGCTATTATTAAATTTGCACACTAATTTTTCCTTCCCTTTGACCTCATACCTTTATGGCTGCTACATATATATTTATTCCTCCAAATCCCCATGGAGAAAGGTTGTCTTTACATCTATCTTCTCAAGATGCAAATATTCCGGTGCCACTAGACTTAAAATAGTTCCGATTGAAGTCATTTTAACAACAGGGGAGTAAATTTCATCAAAGTCTATACCTTTATTTTGTGCAAACCCGTTCAACACAATTCTAGCCTTATACCTTTGTTTACCTCCATCTTCTTCCTTCAACCTATAAACCCATTTATTCTGAAATGTTCTTTTACCTGCAGGTAACTTGAATAAGTCCTAAGTATGGTTATGCATCAAGGAGTCCATCTCTTATTACATGGATTTCTCCCACTTCTTCCTGGTTTCTACCTACATTGCTTCGTATCTTTCTGGTTCACCAAAATCAATCAACAATGCATAATAAAATGAAGGAGAGTATCGTTCAGGGGGTCTACTTATCCTGGTAGATCTTATAACACCACTTTCATGTGTTTGAGGTGCCTTTTGTTGTTGTGGTTTTTGTTGTTTTTGTGGCTGCTGATCATTATGATTTTCAAGTACCTTTACTTTTTCTGTGATCTCATCAAGCACTGTGTATTATTTATTTTCGTTTTCTAGTTTCTTTCCCTATGTCTGATACTTATACAAGGACTTTTGATTGAATATGACATCTCTGCTCATAATTATTTTGTGATTTTCATATTCATATAAGCGATAACCCAAATCATTAACACCATATCCAATAAAGGTACATTTATTTGATTTTTCCTCAAGCTTTGTTCTATTTTCTTTATTAATGCAAACAAAGGCTTCACAACTGAAATAATTTAAAAATGAATAGTTTTCATTTTTACCTGTCCATGCCTCCTCAGGAATACCACCATCCAAGGAACTTGAAGGCCCTCCGTTTATTAGATAAACAATAATATCTACAACATCTATCCAAAATTGTAAGGGAAATCCTGCATGCAATATCATGCACCTTGCACACTCCATGATTGTCTCGTTCATCCTTCTTGGCACACCATTTTCTTGTGGTGTTCTTGGAATTGTATTCTCTCTACGAATACCATGATTTGAGAAATAGTTATCAAACTCTTTGCTGCAGTATTAACATCCATTTTATGATCTAATACACTTAAAATTCTTTCATGTCTCATTCTCAACCAAAGATTTCCATTTCTTGAAAGCATTAGATACATCGGATTTATTCCGAATACAATAAATACAGGTTTTCCTAGTTTCATCCTCAATAAAAGTAACATAATAACGAGGGTCATTGAGATGTGATACCTGAGAAGGTCCTCATACATATGTATGCACAAGATCTAAGTTTTTTCTCTTCTTTTTCTCCCAAACTCTGAGAAATCTGACTCTCTTTTGTTTTCCATAAACACAATTTTCAATGAAATCCAAGTCAACATATTTCAAACCTGGAAACAAATTTCTTGAGTGAAGAATCTGCATCCCTTTCTCACTCATGTGTGAGAGCCTATGATGCCACAATGACATATCTAC
This sequence comes from Pinus albicaulis, assembly GCA_034641835.2. NCBI lineage: Eukaryota > Viridiplantae > Streptophyta > Pinopsida > Pinales > Pinaceae > Pinus > Pinus albicaulis. Next base: position 1,170,421,092 of record CM076579.1, on the reverse strand, counting down.
TCATGTGGTGGTTAAATTATTAAAAAAATTAGAAATACCATTGCATAAATACAACACACCAACATTTTCTCCTTTTTCTGTTACCAGGGCCCATTCAGTGACCTTCCAGGTTTTGTCCGTGAATGTAGTTGCACAACATTCACCAACTAACTGCCCCATTGAAATTAGATTTTTCTTCAAATCTAGAACACACCTTACCTCCTTCAATATCCATTGGTTTCAACTTTATTTCTTTATAAAAACCTTACCCATTTCAATGATTTTACAGGTTTTATCATCACCCAAATGAACTAAAATATTCTTGAACATAGTTTTGAAAATGCTTCCTATAAGGTGTGGCGTGGAATGAAGTCCTGAATCCACCACACATGCATCAATAATATTCTCTAATGAAATAATAAAAGCATATTTTAACACATCACCTGTCACATTCACTTCATTATTGTTCTCTTATTGTCCATCTCCTTCTTTTCCCCGTTGATATTTGTAGTCTTTCTTCAGGTGTCCTTTCTTCCCACATTTCCAACACACTATCCCTGATCTAGATTTGTATCTTCCTTTTCTTGAATTACTGTGATTTCCTGGGCTCCTTCCTCTTTCCATTTTTCTTCCCCTAGTCTCTGCAGTCAAATCATTACCTAATGTCTCATCGAAGCTTTTCCATCACATTTCCTCGCTAAGGATGGCACCAACAACATCATCAAACTTTAAAGTACTATATATAGAGACATGGTTACTAATAGCCATAGCTAAGCCATTACAACTTTCTGGCAATGAGCCCTAACTTCATCATCAAAATTTACCCCTAGAGATCTTAACTGACTGGTAACCGTGTTAAAATTCATTTAAATGATAAAAAATAGACCCGCCTTATGCCATATTCATATTAAATAGACACTTCATAAGAAATACCTTATGAGGTTGAGGGTTTTTCATATAGTTTGGCCAATGGTGTCATTAAACCTTCTATTGTCGTCTCCTTTGAAATGTTGAATGCCATTGATGCTACTAGACACAACCGTATTGTTCCTGGTGCCTTTTTGTTGAGAATCTCCCATTCTACGTCTGTCATACTTGTCGGCTTCTTTGATTTTCCACTCAATGGTAGGTATAGATATTTTTGATACATATAATATTCCGTTTGCATTTTCTACAGATGGTATTTTTGGCTGTTAAATTTCTTGAACCTAAACCTACCATCTTTCGCCATTTCTCCCACTCAAACCAGGAACCATTCTCTCCTACAAGTTTATCAGCCAAACAGACCTTCGACTCTGATACTAGTTGTTAGAAATTAAGCAATGGAGCAATGGAATAGACAAAATATTGTGGAAAAAAAAAACACAAAAACATATAAAGAGAGACACAAATATACATGGTTCACCCAATTTGGGCTACGTCCATGGAGAAAAACCAATCCTTCCTTTTATATTATCCAACAAAATGAAGAGATACAACCTACAACATATCTGCCATAATTTCCTCTTCACTATCACACAATATCCTCTCTCTTTATTTCTCAAAATAATAATAATACACAGTCACAATACAATTCCCTCATATAAACCGAGGGTTGCCTTCTAGGGAAAAAACCACCGAATTAACATAACTTCTACTGTAAGATCATTCACCTAATGAATGAATAAGATTGACAAAAAAATTACAATATTTTAGAAGGAACATTTTCATCTATTTTTAACTTCAATTCCCCCTGCACCCCAATGTGTGGAGGGGTGTACAATATTACTGGGGTATAAAACCTGCTGAAACAAGACCTCTGTAACAGGAAGATAATCATGCTCCACACCCAACACTGTCTACAAACTTCTCTACATTAGATCTCTACCCTGAAATTTTTTCAACAACATGGCCTTTGGCCCAATGGTGGCGCATTGAACTTGGAACCAGAAGGTCCTAGGTTTGACTCGATGGAATAAACATCATTTGTGTTAATTTTGTTTTGTATTAAAAAAATTTAATGGGCCATTCACCCTTTGGATTCCCTGCTCCCTCCAATCATATGAACACATAGGGCCATGGGCCATAGGCTACGCACCCACCACTGGTCATATGAAAACATTAAAACTTTGGGTCATGGGATGGAGGCCATGCGCCCACCCTTCAGTCGTGCGGTGATCATGTGGTATAATGGGACCAAGGTCTCGACCTTACTCAACACCCCGCCTCCATTGATGTGAATGTAACATGTAATAAATAAAACCAATGGATCGTAGAGGCCTTTCACATTAAATATAATCAGGCCACATATGTTTAACAAGTGACATGCATGGCACACCAGTAGGTTGTCAATTTCTCTAGCTCGAGGTTAGAAATTCGATTCCTGCATAGGCTATCAACCGACTTAACAAATTTTTTGTGCCAAATCCAGGGCCATTTGGAGGCCTCTCATAGGGCCACATGACACCCTCTTATTGGCCCATGTTGCGACCTACGATTGGTCCACCAAAAAAACCGCACGCCCAATCAACATATGATGTCAGCGCCACTTTTCCTCACGTGATTGGTCAACCTATTATCCGTACAACCCATTCAAACCTTCCACGTTAGCGTACAGACTGCCATGTCAAAATTCGTACCCTACAAAGTCAACCCTGCAAGTTGACATTTTTTTTTATTGTTTGGCCAAAACTTTAGGATGTGATAACTCGCTCATATGGTTTCGTATTGCGGTATTTAAAGCATCATTCGAATTAGAATGACCATCTCTACGATTTGGCACTAATTTCGGTAGAATTTGAGAAATTTTATTTTTTAGCATTTTATGGATCCCCTGGATCAATTTTTTCCACTGGAAGATTTTGGACCACCAAAAGTAAGTGAGGGTACAACCCCCTCACTTTTTCTATCTCTATCCACCTTGATTTACTTGGATTGGTGCCTTTGAGCCCCAGACAAAAATACTCCACAATGCCTCTACATGAAGTCCTTATTCTCCTGTCAAGAATAATGTCTTGCTATAACTCATTCAAGTATTCAAGAGAAATATATTCTATACATGAAATATGAACATTATTCTCTTGATCAAGGATCATAGGAGGCTCATACAATCTCAAGTTTTCCACTTTCACAATAGAATAAATTTGCATGTAAGGTGGAAAATCTAATTGGAAAGCGTTATTACCAATCTTCTCCAATATTTTGAAAGGACCATATCTGATTGGTTTGAGATTTTTACCTTCACCTTGCAATATTTCCTTGCTGATGTAAAACCTAAATTTATCTCCCACTTGGAAATCATGATCAACTCGATGCTTATCATATCTTTCTTTATACTTGGCTTGTATTTTCTCCAACTGTTATTGTACCCTTTGATGCACTAATTTTACTTGTTCAATAAAAATCTTGGCTTTTTCCACATCACTTTGTCCATATATTTCGATATACTTTCCAAAGTTAAAATCCAAAGGATACTTTGGAAAAAAACCCAAAAAATATTCAAATGGAGATATTTGTGTAGACGAATGCTTGACTTGATTGTAGGCATGTTGGATGTAATGTAAGTTCTCATCCCAAATTTTAGGATGCTTACAACAATATCCACGAAGGATATGCACTATTGTTCTGTTCAGTAATTTTGTTTGAATGGAAATTTGTGGATGAAATGTTGTGCTCTTCTTTAACTTTGTGTCAATGAGTTCCTATAAACATGGCAAAAAATTCCCAATAAATCGAGAATCTTGATCATAAATAATAGAAGTAGGCAACCCAATGTGAACCCATACATTTTGGAAGAACATTTGTGTAGTTTGTTTAGTTGTGACAGGTTTATTATAATACATCAAAAAACATATTTTGATGAAACGATCCGCTACAACATATAAATAATCATGACCTTTTCTATAAATAGTTAGCCCCCCTACAAAATCCATAGAAACACTTTCCCAAGGATGAGAAGGGATAGGAAGTGGAGTGTCCAAACCCAATTTCCTATTACTTGTCTTACTAGTTGTGCAAATAGAACATCCTTTTACATATATTGATACAATTTCATCCATACAAGGCCAATAAAAATACCTCTATAGTTGAGAAACTGTTTTTTCCTACACTAGAGTGACTAACAATAAGAGAAGTATGGGCTTCCCTGATGACATTAACTCTTTCACCCTGTGGAATACAAAACTTACTAAGATGATACAATAATTTTTTATGAACATGATAATTTATCTCTTCAACATGATTGCCTTCACTCAAATTTGCAAAACATCTTTAAAATATTCATCTTGATCATATTGTTCAATATAACTTTCATGCATGATTGAGTTATGCTTAAGAATGACAAGTGCATTAAAAATAGGTCTTGACAAAATATCTACAAATTTGTTGTGATTACATTTCTTATACTTGATGATCAAATGAAATTGTTGCAGAAATCCGATCCATATAAAATGTCTAGCTTGTTATATCTTGGTTTGCGATTTAAGATATTACAAAGGTTGATGACCAATATAAATAATCATTTCTTTACCCATCAAATAATGCTTCCACTTCTTCATGCTTTGTACCAAAGAATACAACTCTTTATCATAAGTTGGATAGTTAATTACTGCATTGGAAATAGTATCAGAATGATATCATATTGGCTAAATATGTTGCATCAACACTGCCCCCATAGCATATTTGCTTGCATCGGTTTGAATTTCAAATCGCTGCTTGAGATCTGGAACTGCTAGAACTGATGCTATACTAATTTTATCTTTTAAAGTGTTGAAGGACTTTTTCTACTTGCCTCCCCACTGAAAGACCTGCTTCACACTTGTCAAAGCATGTAATGGTGCTACAATATATAAGGAATTAGCAATAAATTTTCTCCAATATTGGGCTACTCCCAAAAAATTCCTAACTTCTGTTACATTGTTGGGTTTATGCCAATTCAAAATGACTTCAACTTTGGAGGGATCAATTTTCAATTCGCCTCCTCCTACAATATGACCTAAGTAAACCAAATAGGTTTTCCCAATTTCACATTTAGACATATTCAAATAAAAATTTTCCTTTTTCAAGACATCAAAAACTTTCTTTACATGCTTGATATGCTCTTCACGACTCTTGCTATAAATCATAATATCAATTAAGTAGACTACGAAAAAATAATCAAGGAATGGTCGCAATACATAATTCATAACTCTCATGAATGTGACAAGTGCATTGCAAAGCCCAAACAACATAACTAACCATTCAAAAAATGCTTGTTTTGTCTTAAAAGAAATTTCCCAAATATCATCTTCAACAATCCTTATATGATGATAACTGCTTCTCAAGTCTAACTTAATAAAATAAAAATAATTTAAAGAATCTAGAAAATCATCAATGTGAGGAAGAGGATAATGATTCTTTATCGTGATATCGTTTAAAGCTCAGAAATCCACACACATGTGGTATGTGCCATCTTTATTTGGAACCAAAACAATAGGAGATCCACAAGGAGATGCACTAGGTCTAATGACCCCTTCGTCAAGAAACTATTGGGTTTGTCTTTTGATCTTTGCATTCTCCAAGGCCGACATTCCATGCATGCCAATAGTCAAAAGTCATGCATATTGCTGTAATTGTATCTCATGTTGTATTCCTCATTTTGGAGGTAATCCTTCAGGTTCCTTAGACATATTGTCATAAGTATTAACAACTTCAACCAATTCATGCTTGATTTTAGAATCACATCCTGAGAAAGATTCAGATTAAAAAATATCTTTATCTTTTATCATCAACAACATGAAATTATTACTAGCATTCGAAAGCCTTTTCATTTGTCCTACAGTAACAAGAGATGGGTTCATCTTCTTGTGATGTGCTATAACAATACACTCAACTCCACATTTGAAAAGATGATACTTGCTCTCATCATGATAAAATATGGCTTTTTGGTCATATAAATATGGGCTCCCTAAGACAATCCCACAAATGTCAAGTGGTATAACTTCAAGCTCAACCTCATCTATAAAATTAGCAGTGATGTCAAATATGAGTTTACATTTTATTGTTACTTGCAATTTGGCATCATCACCTACCCAACCCAATTGGTTTCATGAGGTGTAGTATCTAAATAAAGTTTCTTGACAATTGCTTCAGAAACAAGATTGAATTTAGATCCATTATCAAATAGTGTATCAACCTTTGTATGTTTTGTAATGACCTTGATATGAAAAATATCACTTCTTTCTTTATCATTTTGAGATTCAACAGAGTTTCTAGAGGAACTAGTACTTGCGTTAGAAGCTATACCTTTCATTCCCATGGATGTGATTTTAGTTTCGTCACCTGAATTAGATCCTAGATCTTGTTGAGTTGTAGCAACAATATTTTGTTTCCCCTTGTTATTAAAATTCTTTGGTCTCAATTCTAGATGTAATTTCCAACAATGGCCTTCATCATGGCCATATTTTGAACAATGTTTGCAAGTAAGTTTTTCTCCCTATTTATTGATTGTAGCACTCTTCTTTCTTTTTCCTTTAGATTTTCCCTTTCCCTTTTCTCCATATTTAAAGAGTATTTTCTAGACTCTTGAGGAACATTATTTCATCCTTATTCTAAATGAGTAGCCTGAACATATACTTCATCTAGATTAAACATAAGTATAGTATGTCTCAAATAACTATGCAATCCACCTATATATTTAAGAAGAGTATCTTGTGAGGTAAAATCAACACCCAAGATTAATTCTCCTTTTATAAATTCTTGAGTGTAACTTTAGACATTTTGACCTTTAACTTGTCTAAATTTTTTCCAATCCATTATTTATTTTTGCATGTAAGATAATGGATAAAATTTTTTCCTTAATGTATCTATAAAATTATTCCAATAAGAGATAATTTTACCACTTTTATTCAAATCTTCTCAAGTTCTGGCTTCCCACTAGATAAGAACTGCATCTCCCAAACGAAGAAAAGTAAGTTGGATCTTTGTGACATCATCATAAATCTTTTGGATCCTGCAATAAAATTCAATTTGAAAAACCCGATTATGCAACTTTTCAGCATTTACTTCTCCATCATACATTGGAAATTCAAACTTGACATCGAGCTTAATAAAAGGAGACTTAGTATGTCCTCTTGGAGATGTTGGAGGAGGTGGTATATGTGATGAAGGAGGTGAAGGAGATGAGTATGGAGGTGAAGGAGGAAGAGGAGGTGGAGTATTTTTCCCATCACCACGACCACCTTTCAGTTGGTTAGAAATTTCTCCTTACAACTATGTTTTTCTTTCATTATACAACACTTTCACCATCTCAGTCATATCAAAGTAAGATTTTATGAAATCTTTCTCACCCTTAGACAACAATTCTTGTCCTTGTACTTCTTCATGTGCCATTCTTGTGGAGTATGTGATATTATTGAGCCAATTCAATACAAGGAAAATACCCTCTAGGGGATGTTTATCAGAATCCCCTATAAAAATAGCCCAAAAATCCGTTTATAGCCGAGGTCACTAGCAGAGGTGGGCGAGAATATGTTTTTTCAGCAGTGCATCTTTAATATACAAAAACATTGGTGCTTTTCTATACATATAAGCACAAATTCCCAATAGAACATGGTGCACCATAGAAGATTTATTAAAAAAAAAATGTGCACTAAATAAAAAAGAGCACTAGTCCGTATGATACTCGATAGTATCAGAAAAGAGTTAAATTTACAAAAATATCGATAGTAAAATTAATTTTTACTGATCTAAAATTTTCTATTATTTATGAGTTTAACCTTGTACATAAATTATCTAGCAGATACTGACAAAAATAAACAATAAGCGAACGTAAAACATAAACGAGATAAACACGAAGATTTTCCCTGGATCCCAAATGGAACGGCCAGCAATTTCGTATATTCTTTTTGAGTATTACAACACATTTATACATCTTTCCTTGGCTTAATCCATTAGCACAGATTAAAACGCATGGGTACGGCCGGATACCAAACGCAGTAAAAACCATCGTACCCAAAAACCATGTGCAAAAACATGCACAAAACCATGGGCAGATCCGCCCACCGGAAAATAAAGACCAAAAAATAATTTTCTGCGGCGCTGCCCTGGACCCCGACAGGGGGGGCTACCACCCCCCCACAGCAGCCCACGATATTCGCCCAGCATGACACTCTGAGAAGGCTTCTCGCCCATGATCCCCCCGCGTGTATTAGTCTTGAAAAATCTCTTCGGCCAACATTCTCCCACTTGTTGTTTTATTTCGCAGGGAGCCCGCGGGGAGAGAACACAGTCATTGTGACACAAAATTTTATTTTCTCTACACCAAGAGAACTTATGAGTGCTCACGGAATTATAGATTATCAATGCCTCTTGCCAAAATTCTTCAAAGTGTCCACCTTCCATGACAACACCCTTTTAACTTCAACCATATCTCCATAGTGATATTGACATAATGTGCTTTCTTTACAGATAGCCACGGTCTTAGCCAAAGAAAATGCCTTTGGCTATATAATCTATCCTTACGCTTGCATTTATGCCAGACACAATGTCTGCAACCAAATTTCTTCCTTGCTTGCATGAGTGGCTGCTATGTATTCAGCCTCTGTAGTTGAAAGAGCCACTACAGACTGTCTTTTACTCATCCAACTGACTGCACCTCCAAATAGGCTAAACACATACCCACTTGTAGATCTTCTTTGGTCCAGATCTCCAGCTCAGTCTGCATAAACAAAACCATGAATGTACAACACTCTTTCCAATCCTGGTCTTCCCTGGTAGCACAAATCATAATCACTAGTGTAACGCAAATATATGAAAACCCGTTTCACTGCTGTCCAATGCTCCTTCCCTGGGTTTGACATAAACCTGCTCAATACTCCCACTACATGTGCAATGTCTAGTCTATTACAGACCATTGCATACATCAAGCTACCCACTGCACTTGCATATGGAACATGGGACATATCCTTCTCTTCTTCTTGTGTCTTGGGACACTGTTCAGCAGACAGATTTGTACCTACAGGAATCAGAACATTCACCGGTTTACTATCCTGCATATTGAACCTCTGCAATATAGTCTCGACATACTTCCTCTGGTTTAACCAGAGATTCCTCTTTGCCCGATCTCTCTTAATTTCCATGCCCAAAATATAGTTTGCAGCACCAAGATCCTTCATGTCGAATTTGGAGAACAGTTAGGTCTTCAAATATTGGATAATTTATTTGTCATTTCCAATCAACAACATATCATCTACATACAAGACCAAATAAATAACACGATCACCAATTAATTTAAAATAAACACAGTGATCCTCCTTGCTTCTGGTGAAGCCAAGTCCCCGTATGTAGGTATCAAATTTCTGATACCACATCCTTGGTGACTGTTTTAACCCATACAGAGACTTCTTTAACCTGCATACTAGTTATTTATTCCCCTTCACCATAAAGCCTTTAGGTTGTTTCATGTAGGTCTCCTCTTCCAGATCCCCGTGAAGAAATGCTGTCTTCACATCCATCTATTCTACCTCAAAATCAAATGCAGCAGCAACAAATAAAAGTAATCTAATAGAAGTAACTTTGGCAACAGGAGAAAAAATATCACCAAAATCAATTCCCGACCCCTAGGAATAACCTTTTTCTACCAACCGAGCTTTGTATTTCTCCACCTTGCCTTCAACATTCATCTTCTTCTTAAACTCCCATTTTCTCTTGATGGGCTTCCTTCCAGCCGGTACCTCCACTAGATCCCATGCCTCATTTTTATGCAAGGATTCCATTTCATCAACCATGGCCTCCTTCCAGAGTCTTCCATCCTTTGAATCTACTACCTCCCTGACAGTTCTAGGATCGTCATCAGTTATGGTTAAAGAAAAATTTGAATAGAAAGCAGATGGACTATACCTTTCTGGTTGTCTTCTTTCTTGAGCTGAGCTTCTCACAGTTGGAGTTTGTGGCTCTTCCTCTTCTGAGTCTTCTTCTGTTGTAGAGTCTGATTCATCCTCCTTTAGCTCAAACTCTATCTTCTCAGGTTCCTTTGGTAGGATTTCATGTTTAACAACATATTTCACCTCTCTAAACACCACATCTCGACTGTACACAACCTTTCTTGTTTCTGGGTTCCAAAGCTTGTAACCCTTTAAACCATCCTTATACCTAATAAAGATGCACCCTTCAGATTTATTATCCAACTTGGTATTTTTTTCCTTTGGAACATGTACATATGCATCACATCCAAATACCCTCAGATGTGAAAGAGAGGGTTTCTTACCAGTCCATACCTCATGTGGAGTCTTATCCTCAAACGCTGATGAAGGTGATCTGTTAACCAAGTAACATGCAGTCTCCACTGTCTTTGCCCAGAATTCTTGTCCTAACTCGATACCACTGAGCATGCTTCTTTCCTTTTACATCAGTGTTATTTTAATTCATTATGCAACTCCGTTTTGCTGAGGTGTGTCTGGAGTAGTCTTCTTCCGTGCTATACCACACTTCTTACAGAGCTCTTCAAATTCCTTATTGCAGAACTCCCCACCATTATCTGTCCTCAACACCTTTATCTTCTTCTCTGTCTGGTTTTCCACTAGAGCCTTGAATTTTTTAAATCTGTCAAAGACTTTAGATTTTTTCCTCGAGAAATATATCCATGTATTCCTTGAGAAGTCATCTATGAATGAAACATAGTACACAGAATTACCCAGTGATGGAACCGACATAGGTCCAAACACATCACTGTGCACAAGCTCTAATATCTTGTTCGCCCTCTTAGCACCGGAAAATATGGCCAAGTGCCGCTGCACACAATGTTCACCAAAAAAAATCCAGAGAGCTATTAGACATACCTTCTACCATAACATTTCCATGCAGTATCCGAAGGCCCTTCTCTCCAATATGTCCAAGCCTTTGATGCCATAGCATGGTCTTTTCTCCAGAGACCGCTAGGATTTCCGCTCCACTTTCAGGAACCACAGAACTGTTGCACCCAATAATTACATTGCTGCCTTGAATCTTGTACAGAGTTCCAATCCGAACTCCCCGCATTAATACCAGTGCTCCTCAAACCATCTTATAGGTATCTTTCTCGAACACTGTTTTTACACCTGCATCATCCATCTTGCTTACAGAAATAATTTTTTTGGCTAATGCAGAAATGTGCAGAACACCAGGAAGTGTTCTAATCCTTCCACCTTAGAGCTTCAGCTTGACTTTTCCACGTCCGACGATTCTGGACTTCCTATCATCACCTAAGAAGACATCACCGCCATCATATTTCTCATACTCGCAGAACCACTCCCTATGGGGAGTGAAGTGAAAGGATGCACCCGAGTCAATCAACCATGACTCATGATCTACATGTGTATTTGAAGAAGCCAAATACACATCCCCACCTTCATCTGAGGTGGTTTTTTCCTCTGCAGAAGGAGCATCATCAGATCCCTTTCCTTTCCTATAAGAAATTTATATTTGCATTCCTTTTTGCCAAAGTGCCTCCATTCCATTTCCGGCCTGCAACTTCAGCTCGGGGATTGGATCTCCCTCTGAGTTTATATCTCACATAGAGCCTTATGCTTGTTTAACGTTGGGACTTCCTTGTATAGATCGAGCATCTCACGACCCTCCATATTTCTTAGTCTGTTTCCCACTCGGCAATAGGGGTGCAAGGACATTATCATCAAAATTAAAAGGAGTAGTTGTATTTCTGCCATTGCAATAACAAAACTGTCCACGAATGCAGTGAAGACACAACAAAGTGATGCACTTATCTTCATCTAATATTTTAATATCAATAGATGACAGTAAGTGCCACGATGACGTTCAAATGCTCTGTCCATGAGTCTCCATCCTCATCCTTGGGATTTATACAATTTTTCGCGAACAATTTATTCATGAGAGACTTAGATTGATACAAGTCTAGCTTGTCCCTGAGTCTCGCCATAACTTCCCCCGGAGATACATTAAAAATCACTAGATAAAGTCTACAATCATATTGTGCTCTTTGCCTTCAATCCAACTTCATGTCGATGCATCGGCATTGCCCTCGGGGTTGGTACTCGAGGATCTACTGCGATCCACCGGTCCTTATCACACCGGCCAAATCCTCCCATCTTGAGCTTCCTGACTCAAAACTTTGACCATTAAATTCATGATCCATGTTACCCTCTACTTGCCATCTTCTTTCTTTGCAAAGACAGTCATGATCTCCCTGTGAGGGTCTACCACAAGCGAGCAAAAAAACTCTCAACTGACCAGGCATCCTTGGCCAAGAACAACTTTGATACCAAATGTAGGTTTAACCACATTCTGAAATTATCTGCTAAATCTTAAAATAGAAAATAAGCAATGGCGAAACAAACATAAAACGGACACATCTGAGAGAGATTTTCCCCTGGATCCCAAATCGGGACGGCCAGCTTGATTTTTCATTATATTCCTTTTAGTGTTAAAACACATATATATACATGCCGAAGCATACATAAACCCCAATCCATTAACTCTGGATTATAACATAACCGTAGTTCCCTTGAACGGATCTACAAAATACCAGGGGTCGAAAACCATCGTACCCCAAAACCATGTGCAAATCCATTCACAAAACCATGGGCGGATCCGCCCACCGGAAAATAAGGACCAATTTTTTTTTTTTTTGGGGTGCTGCCCTGGACCCCGACAGGGGGGACTACCATCCCCCTGTGACCCCCCAATGTTGCGCCCAATGCAACGTACAGCTGGGGCTATCACCCCCTATGATCCCCCCACGCGTGATTAGTTTTGGAAAGAATATAACACAAACCCAACAACTGTGACGACGGACCGGTGCTAAACCAATACTATAATGCCCCAGTGCATACAGAACATACCACAGACCGATGCTTACAGAAATTGATAGCACCAGATAAAGTTTAAATTTAATTTTTTTTCGGTGCTATATCCACCTGTATCATCGATGCACTTCTTGTATTAAAATGCCATAGTGCATACTTAGAAAGAAAACCACTATAGGTTTTTAATTTAAAAAAAATGTGGTGCTATATTCCAATGAAGCACCAATGTTCATGTATTAAAACATCCCGATATGTCTTATAGAGAGCATTGCTAGGGGGTTTTTAAAATGCGGTGCTATATTCCCATAGAGCACTGGTGCAGTTAATTATTTAAAATGCCTCGTTGTGTCTTAACAAGAGCACTAATATAGGGTTTTTAATTTTTTTAAAAATGCGGTGCTATCTTCTTACAAATCACCAGTGTTGTTCATGTATTAAGACACTCCGATGCATCTGCGAAAGAGCATCGCTAGGTAGTTTTTAATTAAAAAAAAATGCGGTGATATAGTCCCACAAAGTATTAATGCGGTACATGTATTCAAATTCCCTAAGAATCTTAATAAGAGAACCTCTATAGGGTTTTTAATTTAAAAAAAAGCAGTACTCTTGGATATTTTACATAGGTGCAGTTATAATAACACACCGAATCAAGGTTGAACAAAAAAAACCTTCCTGACGTAAACTTCACTTTTACAATATACAATGCTGTAGAGCTCTGAAGCACCGATGTCACTCTTGCCTCACACAACCACCATACCGTCAGTGCTTCTCTTTCTCACCATCCTTCCGTACCATGCTTAGTGTGTGACTTTCCATTTTTTCAAACGTTGGTGATTTTTTTCTCAATTACATGTCAAGAATGCCTTCTTGACGACCAAATGTCCAAGTAATTTCTATGTTTATATCTAATTTAATGTCTAGGTAATGTCTATGTTTCTCTCTAATTGAAGTTTTAGCAGATTATAATTTCAAATTAGGTCCAAAAATCCATTGTTTTGATTTTTATTCTGTGTAGTGCATTCGACAAATTTGGTTCGACCGATAGCGGTGCACCTTGTAAATTTATAGGTTCGACCGCAGTTCAATTTGTGAACCTAACGTACGATTTTTTTTGCGGTTCGTTTCGTAAATTACAACAAATTGGGAAAAACTATAAATTGTACGTCGGTGCATACATTTTTAGTTTATGCCTATTGCGTTTATATTTACCAAATGCATCACAGACATAATATTTAAAAATATAGCTCGATGCATACGATAACTTGAACGCTCCGTACTATTGCGAAAAGGTTATAGGTGCACACCAGTGCATAAGATTTTCTAGACACACTGCGCTGAAAATGTATGTATGCGAACCAAAAGTGATGTGTCATACAGATGTATGCACTGTTTCTAATGCTGTTGTGTTTGATAGTGCACCAGAACCAGTGAAATAATTTTTTTTGGGCGCATCGAGGATTTTTTTTCTTTTTAATTGAGAGTTATGTTTCCATATTTATAAATACATTTTTCATTTAATAATATATATATATATATATATATATATATATATATATATATATATATTATGTTTATGTATGAGGCTGATGTATTTTATATGTCAATCATGTAGCAAAGATGTCAATAGAGGGAAAAACAACCGGAGAAGTTGAAAATGGCAGAACAATACAATGTATTTTGACCATGGGAGGCCTGAAGGAGGGAGAGGGATTTATTCCCTTGCCCTGTTAAAATAGTAAACCGAGCGCTCTTGAGGAATGTAGGCCTCCTTAATTACTATGAGGAGACTACATCCCCGAAGGCACACTCTATCTTGTTGGAAAATTTGATCCGTCAGTGGAGTGTCCAGGAGCCATATTTTCGTGTCGGTCCTAAGATGTGGTATAAACCCTCTAAGAAGGACATGTATTTTATCACTCACCTATCCAGGAGAGGTGAGTATTTTTCTAATTTCCTTGATGTACCCCATGGGGTTGCAACAGAGAGTTAGCTTGTCTACTCTCAAATATATGTTAGGGCTCATGTAGTCCGTCCAATAGATTTTCAGGTGCGTGGTGTACAACTGCGAATTTCTTCTTTTACTGCACAAGAGGTTAGGTGTCTCTCATTATTAGTGACCACCATTTCACACTATACCAGTGATGGGAAACAAATTAGTTTCCCTATTTTTTATTATGTCTATTAATTGATGCAGGTGCCACGATGTATCAAATGGTATGCCATTTTTTTGAGGTAGTTTTGTAGGGCTTTAGATAGATGTTGTGCGATGATACATGGGAGGATAAACTTCCCTTTCATTTCAAATATTTTTGTTTATTTTTTGAGAGGTTTCCAAAGACAAGGCCTACATTTGACCGCTGCCCTCCTAGGCCAATGACTGTGCATGTGTGGCTAGATAATTCCCAAGAGGGGCTTGCTAGAGTATTCAACCAGGATTTATACCCAAGCACTAGGGCTACTGGTTAGTGAGAATGACCACTCATTTATCTTGGTGCTATGTCTGTATGCGAGGATGGATTGGAGACAGTGTACCAACATCCTCTTCACACCAAATGAGGATGTTGATGATAGAGTTAATATTAGTGTTTTATTTAAGTTATTCGAGTTTCATTTTATTGTCTTAACTAATTAGAATAAAATTTATTCTAGGAAACTCTTTAACTTTTTTAATTAAATTTTCTAATTATTATTGTGTACTATATATTTTTTGGACATCAACACATTCATTGGGGACATGCCTCCTCCCCCACCGAAGGGATCAAATGCAAATATGGGTGAGGCCCAAGAGGATGAGGCACACGATCCTTAGATGCAGAGGGGCAACATGGGCATCCATTCCCGTAGGGATGGTTTCATATTTAGGATGGACCAATGTGACCGAATGTATAGAATTTTGGTGGGGGAGGGAGTCTGCCATGCGAGGGATCAAGACATCAGAGCAGATCCTAGACACCTAGAGCTCTTTAGAGATTTTTTGCACGATATGATAACTTTTATGCATCATATTTTCAGAGCTACCAGGCTACTGGTGACGAGGAGGGATGCAAGGAATACAACAGAGTCGTCACCGAGTCTTCACATAGTGTTATCCTGTCGGATCATGATGATGAAGGTAGTGATCATGCTTATAGTAGTACTACCCCATCAGATCATGGTCATGGTGTTGGTGATCCTTTTGGTAGTTCTCTACCTCATCATCATTCACCTCATGATGATCACCCAGTACTGGCGTCGATGTCTCATTTTTCTCCCGAGAGAGAAGAACAACCAATTCCTTCTTCCCCACCTGATAGTTCGACTGTTGAGGTAATACTTGACTAGGCTACAAACCAGGCTGCCACAGACCGGGCTATAGATCGGGCTACATACCAGGTTTCCACATACCAGGCTATAGGCCAGGTTGCCACTGCTACGTTTCTTGTATAAAATATTCAATAACATTTATTTGACTTGATGTAGTTATGATGCAATTTTTTTGGTCATGTTTAATACTTAATTTATATGTTGGTGTTGATGTGTATTGTGTGAGGTCATGTTAGATATGTTCATTTAATGTGCTTGCAGATAGATTTGTATGTGATAGCAATTATTTGACATGAGATGTATATTAATTTGAGGATGCATGTGGTGATGATGGTAGATTACAATCCCTGTGTTTTGTTAGATGTGATCATGATGATGATGCCCTGTTAGATTATTATATTTGTGTGTTAGCTAATGACGTTTATATGTGCTAGAGGTGTATGTAATTATATGGTGGTAGTGAATTTGAATGTGTATCTTAGATGATATTTATGTTTTTTAGACGGTTATCATCATCATGTTTATTTTTATGAAATAATATCTATTATAGATTATGTATTGGTGAAATTATATCAAAATTTTCTTATTGAAATTACATGCAAAACGAATTTTAAAAAAAAAGGCAAAGGTTTTTTTATAAATTACAAAGTTTAGTATGGTTGATAATATAATTGTAAAACTACCATAAATATTTTTCTATTGCTTAGATAGTTCATTCATATTCATTCTAACCCAATTAGTAAAATATTTCAATACTCATTAGGAAAAAATAATTAAAGGTAAAATATTTTAGTTAGTTCTTAGTAAGATGAAAATGTGTAACTCATTCAATTTTTAATATAAAATAATAATAATAATAATAATAAATTATTCAAAAATAAAATTTAAACAATGAGAAATTACACTAGGGTTGCTCTATATATATAGAGATAGAAAACCATTATAATCCATATTAATTAATCACGGATTTGTCAATCACTAAAAGAGATTAAATATTTTTCTATTGTGGTTTAAATTTATCTTTTTTTTAATAATAAATATGAGTTAAACAATAAAAAAATCATACTATATTA
The DNA here is from genome assembly GCA_034641835.2 of Pinus albicaulis. Taxonomy (NCBI): domain Eukaryota; kingdom Viridiplantae; phylum Streptophyta; class Pinopsida; order Pinales; family Pinaceae; genus Pinus; species Pinus albicaulis. The sequence goes on along the minus strand of CM076579.1, from coordinate 1,170,403,964 downwards.
AATTTAAAATTTTGACAAATAATATATTTGATTATTTCTTAATGAAAAAATCAAGAAATATTATTTTTTCCACATACATGTCATGAGATAGTCACCAAAATTCATGTTTTCACATTTCTCCTAGCTAATATTACATCATGTTCACAATGATAAATACATGTCTAATTTAAATAGTTTACTTATAAATACATAACTAGCAATTGCACCACATGTTGCAAAGGAAACACCGTAAGGTTGTGGTATAGGAAAGAATAACATATAAGAAAGAAGAGGTAGTAGGATCTTTCTCGACTCCAACTGATCCTCCATAATAAGGGGTGGAGAATTATGTCTACTGGACCTCAAATCAAAATATTTATATTGGGTAATTCATGTGGAACAACTTCTTTGTTATTAATTGCATGTAAGATGTGTTTTTTCATAATGGATGAGACATTTTGGCCAAAGTACTCAAGACCTCTATATGACTAAGTCTGCATGTTTATTTTTTATTTTTGCATGAAGGATGCACTTGGTTTTTATGAACAAGTTGAGAATACTTCACCCTTCCATGAAATTATTTGCTTCAATCATATTCACAATGTTGAATTCCTCTGATACTACTCCTAGAACTCTGACTCTGCTCTACAGCTAGAATTATTTAATGGAATAAAAACTTATCACTATGACATGCTGTACTTCATAAGAGACAACTAAGAAGCTTAAGTATGGTAATTCCACCTTCACCTGTCATTTGAACATAGAGCATAGAGTTATATTAATCGTCAATTTTATGGATAAGAGACATTTAGGCCCTTTTTAACCCTTGGGGATGATTACTTAATCTCAGTTCAGATAATTTATATTAATAAATGATCTACAATCATATTTCCATAATTCCTCTTTGAATGACCAATATTCCATTTCTTTGGAACTTTTTACCTAAGTGAATAAAAAACATCATGAAGACCCAAAATGAAGAAGAAAAAATCAACTCATAATCAGAGAATCTCACGACTTCTTTAAGGATCATAATTCAAGACTTTAGTGTCTTTTAAAGATCATTTATTTTCCCATCAAATAAAAAGAAACAATCAAATTTTTTAGTGATAAGAATGGGAACAAATTTTAAATGCAATAACTCCCTTCCCTAGTGATAGTACATTTTTGTTTTGAAATGAAATTATTTTCTCGATCTTTTAAATAATAGATTCCTCCCCAAGTGATTTTCAACTGATTGCAATAGGTAAGTGTATTTTCTCTAGTATTTTCTAAGTCATTGAATTTAAGGGCAGAGGTAAAGAGACTACTAGACAAAAAAGAGCAGAGTGATTGAATGTCAAATGAAAATAACATTGAGGAATCTCTTCTAATTTTCTCATGTGGGCCTTCTTTAATTGATGAGGTAGTAGGAACTTTCTCCTCCAGAATAAGCGGTGGATAATTATGTTGAGTGAACTACTACTCATGTAACTTTTAATCCTCCTTACAATTGAAATGTTTCTCTTCCCATAACTTTATCTCGGGTTAAAATTCTAGCTTTCTCTTGTTTATGAATAAATTTCCTCTATATCACTATTGCTTGTCTCTCTTTTTGACCACTTGCTTGAATAAGTGAGATAATGTAGCTCATATGGATTCCAAAATCCTTAACCCATTTTCTAAAGATTCCTCTTCTGTTTTTAATTCTTCTATTTTGTCCTCCATAGTCTTGTCAACGTCGTTTCCTTCTAAAGAATCATACATTCATGATAAGTATCCATTGTCCTACTTTTCTTCTTCCATATACTTCAGATCTAAATGAATGGAACTTGAGATAAGCTTCGTGAAATTTTCCAAATTACAAGATTTTTCGTTGCACTTCTCATGTGTATCAGGGAAAATGGATTACATACATTCAACGTTATGCCTTTTTAGGGCTTGTTGTAAGGTTGGAAGCTTCTCTTCACCATGTCCCCTTTATTCTGTATCCTTGAATTTGATATAAAAAAACATATTTTTCATATTCAATTGTATGTTTCCACCACACCTCTTCCATATCTGATGGGTTTTATTTGATATGTTTCTTTTCATCAAGAAGCATAAGAATTCTTGACAAGGGATCCATTAATGCTGGAGAAATAGAGAGCTTGAAAGAGATGTGGATGTACTTGGAAATGATGAGGAAATGAGAGATGTAGAGGAACTTGTCAATGAGAATTTTGACCACACGAATGAAGTCGCCATTTTAATATTTTAAATTTTTTCATTGTACATGTCAAGTTCAAATTAAAAATAAAACTTTCTTGAATCAGTGAGATAATATAGCTCATCTGGATTCCAAAATCCTTAAGTAACCCATTTTCTGAAGAGTCCTTTTCTGCTTTTAATTCTTCTATTTCGTCCTCCATATCCTTGTCAATGTCATTTCCTTCTAAAGAATCATAAATTCATGATAAGTATCCGTTGTCCTGCTTTTTTTCTTCCATATAATTCAGATCTAAATGGATGGAACTTGAGATAAGATTCGTGACATTTTCCAAATTCCAAGATTTTTCATTGCACTTCTAATGTGTATCAGGGAAAATGGATTCAATACATTCAACGTTATGCCTTTTTAGGGCTTGTTGTAAGGTTGGAAGCTTCTCTTCACCATGTCTCCTTTATTCAGTATCCTTGACTTTGATACAAAAAAACATATTTTTCATATTCAATTGTATCTTTCCACCACACCTCTTCCATATCTGATGGGTTTTGTTTCATATGTTTTTTTTCATCAAGAAGCATAAGAATTCTTGACAAGGGATCCCTTAATGTTGTAGAAATAGAGAGCTTGAAAGAGATGTGGATGTACTTGGAAATGATGAGGAAATGAGAGATGTAGAGGAACTTGTCAATGAGAATTTTGACCACACGAATGAAGTCACCATTTTAATATTTAAAAATTTTTCATTGTACATGTCAAGTTCAAATTAAAAATAAAAAAAATTATATTTTTTGATGTAGTGACAACATCTTACCTACAACAAGAAAAAAATCCGAAAGAGTATGTATGTAGTTACAAACTATTACAATTAAGTAATTAAAGGTAAATTTAGTGTTATTTAAGAAATGAGAATTATGAGCATTCATCATTATTGCTCAAGATAAATCATGTCCTCTACAATAATTTGGAAATTTAAAAAAGATCACCTATGTCAAAAAATTTCATTATTAATTTATTTTTTATATATTAAGAAATAATATTCATGAATTATAAAACATTTAAAAATAATTTTATTAAATAATTAGTTTAGATCATTATTAATTCCCCACTATAAAGAAACTACATTCCACATGAATACCATGGGTCAATACCATGGGCTGTAATTATAGTTTATCATTATCAAAACCTAAATTCAATCTAACTTATTAAAAAGAAAAAAACTAAAATTAATATATATATATATATATATATATATTTACTTGATCTAATGGCCCAAAACATTTCAATCGTCTAACATTTGATCCAATGGCTCAAACATGGACACAGTGGCAGCTAGGGGGGTTGTTTTCAAACAGTGATGCCTTACTGCGTAAAAATAAATACTTGTTTTACATAATCTAAATAGGGAAGAAAAATACATCACTGAGTAAGGCCAATTGTTTCGCTTATGGTCCATAAAAATATGTAATCAACATTTTATACATGCATAAGACCTCCTTTTAGTTTACACAATGTTGCAAGAAATGAAATTTAAATATAGTAAACATGACTTTACCTCTCATGTCAAGAATTTAATCTTACATTTTAATACACAAATTTTTCATTGTTAAAGTCCTCATAGAGTTATCACTACATGATTTATATTTATTTTGAACTAAACAAGAAGAAACAACATGTGAACTGATTAATAAACCAATAAGTATCTAAATCGATAATAAATCTTCAATGTTGTTTCCAAATTCACTATTTTCTCATTTTGGTTGTATTCTTCTCATTTTTCTATTTGAGAAAGATTGTGACCTTGAATCCTTATTATCATAGATATTGTACATAATTTTAAATACTTAGTTTTAAGTGTAAAAATGTTTCCACTGCAAACAAATGTGTAAAAAAATTTGTGAATCTTACCAGTTATATTAAATTCCAACAAGATGAATAAAAAAACAATATAATTAGTTAAATAAATAAAACAAAAACATAAAACAATAGTATAACTGATGAAATAACACAAGTACATATCACTCTCCATTGTCAACACCCTAATTATCTTCCTCGCTCGGCATGATAAGCCTATTGTTCTCAATAATATGTTTTGATCTAGGGTTATGTGTTTTGGGAAAACATAAGGCTCCCTAGCTTCATTCCACATCTTTCTAAAGTTTATAGATATTATCCCACTATTGTAATATTCATTTAAATTATTCTGATCAAAGGTGTCCCACCACTTTCACTTAAAAGTAACACATTGGAACGAAGATAAGTCCACTTGAATAATATCTTGTATCTTTCCAAAGTAACCTGACGTCCCTTGTATTAGGTTTTGATTACGTTGGCTAGCATGACTAAATTGGTCGAACTTGACTTCCACTCCATATTCTTATGTCATGCATCCATCATTGACATCCTCCGTGCGAAAATGACGTTTTATGGTCACATAAATGGGAACAAATGCACCTATAAAAAAGTGAAAAAATCATAGTTTCATGTGTCTAATAACCCAAACATAATTAAAAATATAAAATATATATGTTACTATTCAAAGGTTTAGTATGAAGTTAAAATTAATGTATAAAAATTGATTATTACCGAGTTGCTACACCCAATCCCTATGTTTAGCACATCCTCTACAACATGCGGGTAATGACCAGATGCACCGTATTTCTCTCTGACTTGATCAACAACCCAACTGCTAGAGCATGTCATTGTCATATTTTATTTTAAATGATTAGGTTAAGGCACACTTATACCATTTAACCATTTGAATTCTTTCCTGTCACTATCCCATTTCCTCCTCTTCTGCTCGTACAATGTGACCCACGGTTGTGCTGCTTCCATATTGTAAAGAATAAATTTGTTGATGGATTCAATTTCTAAATTCAATGATGAAATCAAACCAACATATGTAGTATGCATGCGATCAAAATATGTATTAATATGAATTTCAATGTGAGTAGTTACTATGTATAAATTTTACAAATTATAAGCACTTACTCTTCATTATGCGCCTCTTTCCATTCGTTTGGAGAAGCTCCCCTTCTCTTCTATCTTCATCCCTTCCATTGTCCTAAATATCCACACCTATTCTTTTGTCAAGATAATTTATGTAATCATTTTCATAATATGAAGACTAATACAATATATAGCCCTCTGTCATAGATCCCTCAGATTTTTCCCTTTATCGAACAAAACCTTTCAATTTGTTCATGTACCTCTTTAAGAAGAACATCCAATGCCAAGAAACCACCCCAACTAATTCAACCTCATCGACTAGGTGAATTAGAAGATGAACTTGCAATTCCATGAAACTCATTGACAATTCCTTCTCAAACATACAAAAGATCTCAGGTATCTCTTTATTCCACCGTGGAATGCTAGCCATACAAATCTCCTTTGATGTGATCCAATGTATAAATGCAAATAATTTAGATATGGCACATCGTAGGTCTTGGGGGAAGTCATGGTTCACAAACCCATGCACGTGCATAGGATAATAACACTACACAGTAAATATTACATTATACAAAAAATAATTATAAAATATCCCATTGCATAAGAAAATAAAATAAAAATAAAATGATGTTTTTGACATACATACTCTTAGAAGGTTCAAGCAGTAATGCGATTTCAACCCTGAAAAATGGTCTTCCAAAGTGAAGTAGCGCCATAGTGAAGACCCATACAAACAAGTCACCCTCATACTCATTATAACTTCCTTTTAAAAAGAAATATCATCTTTCTTTAAAATCCATGGGACATTACCTTCTTTGAAAGACCAAGAGGGACCAACCTCTCTAGTTTCTTGTCTTGGAAAATGTTTCCTTTTAGTTTTCGAAGAAATAATATATCTCCTAAAAACCAATGTGTTTTTTCTTTTGATGATACGTGCCTCCATAAAGAAGATGAAACATTTTTAAATATATGCATACGATCTAGTAAGTGGGTAATCTTAAGATGCTCCCAATATGGGAGCAACCAACCCACAAAATAGAGAAACGATAGATCAACGAATTGACAAATAGCCTCTTCGAGGGGGGAACCTCATTTACATTACATAAACGAACAATTCTTGGATGATAAAAATGACAAGACCTCCTTTGTATAGATAGGAGTCTAAGGGGTCACAATATAATCATATCCTCCGTAACAATAATAATGTAAGGGCACACCAATAACAACAATGAGAAATAAGGGGCTACACTAGTAATATAGGGACCTAACATGCCCATCTCCTTCAAAAAAGTGTTATCCTTTGTTGGAAACCTAATCCTCTATGGGTAGGTGTGGAAGCTGAATGGACAAAAGGAGTCCAAGTGACCTTGGAATGTGGAATCCAAGAGTCATACCATTGTATTATAAATATACATCATATTAATGGTAATAGAAACTCACGCCTATTTTACTACTTGTGTGTGTGTTTACCATGCATGTGTTTAACATGGTATCAGAGTGGGTGATTGCTAGCCTTGCTCCAATCAACTAAATTTTAGCTGGTCTCTACGCAGGCTAGGCCCTGGAATTCTCAGATTCCGTTGACTCCCAAATTATTTTTTCCTGTAAGTAACTCCTGCCTACCATTGTCCTCATTTTTCCTACACTCTCTGCTCCAAGTCTTCTGCTCCTCTGCCATTCAAATATGTCTTTGCTAATTCTGGAAGGTTGTACGAGTAGCGCTTCCACATTCCGTGCTATGGTATTCGCTGCCTCTCAGTTTCCAAGGTAGAAGAGCTCTCCCTCATCCACCTTATTCCATTTTCTCCACTAGGTCCTCACGCTACTCCCACGCATACACGCTCCTCCCTCAGTGATACACGCTCTCGTGACCCCTTATGCAGTTGATCTTGGCGTGGAAGGCCTAGATCGACATAGCATTGCATTACCCTCGGCCCTCCACCTCCATTTGAAGTCAGCCTCTCCACATAAATATGAGCAGTCCACGCTACTCTTCGGCTTCGGTCCTGGGGATACTATTGCATGTTATCACCTCCCACTTCGTGTTATCACTCGACTATGATTGTTGGAATGATTGGCTTGCATTATACCACATAGTCATACCTCGCTACCATATGATATGTTCGTGGTAATAACACTCTCGGTTCCTACACCCTACACTATTACTCATGTACTGGTGGTCCTATCCCTCATCCCTCCATATCCGCGCAGTCTCCCTCAACAGAAACCGGTTGTTAATACCATACCTACCCATAGACCATTATTTTGGCTATGTCACTTGTAGTAGATTGGCGTTTCTCTGCATCGGCATCTATCTGTGGCACACCTTGAAATACAACCGGAGTTTAGCAACATGCCGTTGCCCTTCATTATGAACTTCTTCATTTGCAGAAACTTCTTGGAATTGGCCTGTTGATGCTGTTTCAACTTCCACCCGATCATCAAGTGTTGCAAAACCACAGAGAGTGTTAGGTGAACATAGCTCCTACTGCAAGTCCCGTCATCCTTCAGAGATGTAGAGATAATCTTCTGGTGTTTAGGTTGAGGAAGAAATTAATTGAGGTCGATTTTGTGACTGAGACATACATAGTTAACGGGGACTCCTTCGCATAGTTGGTTGGTCTCCCTCGGAGTAACCAACGTTCTAGCAAAGCCAAAGGTATCATGCGACCCTGCAAGCATCCACCAATCGACAGAAAAATTCCATAGTTGGGCCTCACACACATTGTATTTTAATAAAATATCGACGAAATGTGCATAAATTTGTTAAATTTGAGGTAAATGGAAATCGATTTGCTAAGATTTAAGCTAATTTTCCTGATGTAAGACTTGATTCAAACACATTTAAGAGATATTTGCAGAATTTCAGAAAAGTGGACCATGATAGGAATTATTTCAAGAATCTACAAGCTTCAAGATATTTTCAGAGGATCTTTGCATATATAGGATGAAATTTTGAGGAAAGAATAGGAAATGTACTTAAATTTGACAATGTTTAGGACGAAAAAAGAAAAAAAAGGATATTTTCCCTAAAAGAACTGAATTGCGTAATTATGTTGATATTCCTCCGATTTCCCAAATTTAATGATATTGCAGAGATGTGAACCATATTTATACAAAGGCACGTAATAGTGAATTACATTTCCACGTAACAATGGGTGAAATTTGCAAATGATGAGATAGATTGCAATGATGTTATTTTTTGGCTAGTTATTTTCAAAAATATCGTTGTAACATGCCTGTTATCTTAATGAGGTAGAATATCACATTTCTTCTTGGTCAGCATATTCATTAAAAACACTGAATGCGTGGATGGTGGGGTGCTTCAAATAGCCACAAGTTGGTCATATTTTTGGTGTTGAGCCTGAGATTGTTCTCCCAAGGTCGTATTTTGAGTTCTAGAGTCATTTCCTTATGTAGAGATGGTTGTAGGGCCTTTTCCTATGCCTTTGATACTGTTGTAGCTTCACAGTGAGTGTTGGGTACCATTTCAAGAACAAACCTTGCATGTATCGTTGAGAGAAAAGGGGTCAATACCAATATGAGTTAGCATTTATATTTCTGGGCATTATACTCCATGAACCAACGTTGGAGTTTCATTCTATGAGCTAAAAACATTCACATGTAATTGTTATTATAAGCAATTATTGATTTATCAGGTGTCGCTTCTTCCTCTTTGATCCACAAGTGTCATCACTGTTTAAAGTGTAAGTTTGATATTGGAGAAAATGGCTCGAATTAGTGAAGTATTAGAGTTTATAAAAACTATGATACAATCTAATGTTGAAGATAGAGTTAAAGTCAGCAAAGACACTCTCATAGATATTCAAACCTCTTTGCAAAATGCACAAGAACAGACTGAGTTTTTGCAACTCGAATCTCTGCTTCAACAAGAAGAATTACAATAGTGGAGTCATCATTCTGAACTTGTTTCTGTTCAGAAAATTGAAACAGACTCCTATAAGCAGCAAGTCAATAATGTTGTAGTCAATTCACATTTAGTGTCTACTTCAAGAGCAAATTTTCATTTAGGTGTCGAAATTCGGCACGTTCTTTCCAAGCCCATCATCAGACCTTGGGAAGAGATTGTCCACAACAAGCACAGAACTAGTCATGGATATGCCAAGGATGTGTCCTTTCATATTCTGGACTACCCCAAGCCCATAAAATTTCAGAGTGCCGAATTTCTTTATGACAGTTCACATTCAGCTGTTCCAGATCCTGCTCCTCTTCCATAGGAGCAACAACATATTTTAAAATGCCAACATTGTGATCGAGCTGGCCATATGAAAGATCACCATTTCGATCTTCACCCATGCAAGCACTGTGGTCGGCACACCCATTCTTCACATAGATGCTTCAGAAACAAGCCTCTTACAAGAAAAAAGATTCATCTTGGATGGATTGCTTCTTGGAAATGGGAATCAAAAACCAAGAATATGTTTAAGTCGTATGTCAGAACTTGTTCTAGAATATTGAACAATCTTGTAGCTGAGTTTTCCATCATCTCACCTTGTATTTGACAGGGGGAAAATGGTGGTCATATTAAAGCTTCAAAGCCACATCAAGTGAGCCTGAGCCACAATCTCTCATTCCAGATTTAGAGTTGTAGCTAGAGACACAAAAATTCAAACGAGCCTGCGCTACAATCTCTCATTCTAGATTCAGAGTTGTATCCAGAGACACAACAGTTCAAACGAGCCTGAGCCACAACTTGTCATTCCAGATTCAGAGTTGTAGCCAAAGACACAGATGCCCATGAGCATTCCCTTGGTTGGTGGTCAGCCTTAAACCATCTGAGGTTCATTTTATTCCTCTTCAAAGAATTCATATCACTTCCTCTACTAGAAGACTTTAGCTTCTTGCCAGCTTTGGTAGAGTTATAGGAAATGCATTAAGCATTCCAGTGTTGGTGGTCATCCTTAAACCATCACAGGTTGTAGAACTCCCTTCTTCTAGGTTGAAGGTCTCCCTCTTCAAATATGAGGGACTTCCTCTAGCAGAAGCCCTCAGCTTCTTGCTAGATTTGGAAGAGTTCCAAGAGCTGCACTAAGCATTCCAGTGTTAGTGGTCATCCTTAAACCACCTCTTTATGCCAACATTTCAAAGAGCCAATTCAGCCTAAGTGCTTCCATGCATACTTTGCAGATTTGTATTACAACTCTCTTCTTGGACTTGCACATACCCGTTTGGATTAAGTGGAGGAATGTTGGACACCTAATCCTCTATGGGTAGGTGTGGAAGCCGAATGGACAAAGGAGTCCAAGTGACCTTCGAATGTGGAATCCAAGAGTCACACCATTTTATTATAAATATACACCATATTAATGGTAATAGAAACTCACCCTATTTTCCTACTTGCGTGTGTGTTTACCATGCGTGTGTTTAACATCCTCAACGCTTGATTAGTTATGGATGTTTCTGTATAAAATTCTCATCCTCCCATGTGGAATATTCAGTAGGTAAGTTCTTCCACTTAAGATATACTTTGAAATTGATCGATTTTTTAGCCGCTAGGTTCTTATTTCCGTGACTGCTTTAGGCTCAAATATGCTTTTTCCTTCTTTTTCAAGTTATAGCAACACTGTTTGAACTGGAATTTTGTCATCGATAACCTTATTTAAGCATGAGACATGGAAAATTGAGTGTACTCGAGAAGGTGCAGGTAGCTCTAATTTGTATGCCATAATACCAATCCTTTGCAACACCTTGTAATGATCATAACACTTGGGTTATAATTTATTATCTTTATTAGCTTGCTTGAGGGACATTTGTTTGTATTTTTATAGCCGTAAAAATACCCAGTCTCCTACATCAAAACTTCTTTCACTGCGACGTTGATCTTCCTGTTGTTTCATTCAATTCTGTGCCAGAGTGAGGTTATCCTTTAAGAGTTGGGGAACTTGTTGTTGATGCTAGATGTGATATTCCATTGCTTGAACCTGATAATTTTCTCTTAAATATGACGTGATGGATGGTGGATGATATCCATAAAGTGCCATAAATGGGGTGATTTTTGCTGCAGTATGGAAGGAAGTGTTATAACACCATTAAACTAGAGGTAACCACTTGACCCATTGTGTTTGTTTATCTCATACAAATGAATGAAGATATCCTTCCAAACATTTTTTCACTATATTATTTTTCCCATTAGATCGAGGATGATAAAATGAACTATGAACTAATTGAGTTCCAAGACAAGAAAATAATTCCATTCAAAAATTTCTTGTGAAAATGGGATTTCTTTCACTTACCATAATCTTTGAGTTTCCATGAAGCATTTGAATTGTTTCCATAAATTCAATAGAAACTATACTGGATTTAAAAGGATGAGATAATGAAAAAAAGTGTGCATAATTGGTAAGTCTATTAACTACCACCATGATGGAACTATTTACTTCAGAATTGGGTAAACCTGTGATAAAATACATTAATATCACCTCCTAACACTAACTTGGAATGGCTAAAGGTTATAACAGACTCAGGGTATTAATTGTCTCAACTTTATTTTGTTGGCAAACCAAACATTCCGCCACAAACTTTTGAATATCAGATTTAAGGCCATCTAGAAAATACCATCTTGACCCTGTTGTAAGTTTTTAAAAATCCTAAGTTCCCTCCTAAGGGAGGTGTGCAATTCCAAAAGGATATTTTGTTTGAGTTGGGAATTATTACAAATATGTAAGCGATATTTGTACCATAATGAATAATTTTTCCAGCTAAATGTATCATATGTACTAGGATATTGTTGCAAATTTTGAATGAGTGTCCACACCTCTTTATCATTTTTCCATTCATCCCTTTCTTCGGTTATCCACTTAGGTTGGATAATAGAAATGGACCAAAGCAATGCTTCCACATCCTCATCCTTTCTTGAGGGTGCATATGCAACAACATTTTTCTTCCCTTTTTGTAGATGATTTCAAAGTCATAACCCAACATATTTTTGACCCATTTTTGCTGCTCTTATGAAGATATTTTTTGTTCCAAAAAGTATTTAGTTGACTATCATGATATATTTTTACCTTGAAGTTGTAGGTTTTAACCCTGTACAAAAATTACTTGCAAATTAATTCTTGAAACAAAAAAATAAACAATGGTGAGAACATCAAAAAAATATACACAAAGATTTTCCCCTAGATCCCAAAACTGGGACTACCAGATTGATTTTTCATTATATTCCATTCAATTTTATAATACATATATACATGCCGAAGCATTCATAAACCCAAATCCAGTAACCCTGGATTAGAAAATAACCATAGTTTCCTTGACCAGATCTACAAGATACCATGGGCAGAAAACCATCATGCCCAAAACCATGTTCAAAACCCATGCACAAAACCATGGGTAGGTCCACCCCCCATCCTTAGGTCCGCATATATATAGGGAAAAAAAATTCCCGGGGCACTACCTCGGACCCCATGCAGGGGGGCTACCCTACAAACTCCCTGATAGGGGGGCCTTCTGCTCCCCCTGTGCCCTCCCTACTACACCAGACACAATGAACAAGGACTGCTGTGACTAGTTGTGGAAATAATATAACACACACCCAACATAAGTGTCTTCCCATTAGGTAAGGTCACCATTGCTTTAGTTCATGTAGTATTGCCAACATTTCCTTCTCATAAATAGGTTTTTGTAAATAATTTACTTTGATTGGACTAATTTAAAAAGAAATGGGTCGTCCTCCTTGCATTAAAACTGCACCAATTCCATTCCCGAGGCATCACATTCCACAATAAAGGTTTTTGTGAAGTCTGGTGTAGCTAAGATCGGTGCTTTGTAAATTTACTCTTTAAGATGTTCAAAGGCCTTATTTTCTTATGGAGTCCAAGAAAATGCATCTTTCTTCAGTAATTATGTTAGAGGGGCTATTATTCTACCATAATTGTTAACAAATTTGCGATAATACCCTGTCAACCCGAGAAATCCTTGAAGATGATTTATGTTTTTGGGGATTTTCCTTTCCTTAATGGCTTTAATTTTCTTAGGGTCTACCTTAAAACCCTCATGAGATACAATGTGACCCAAATATTCCACCTCTTGTACTCCAAAGAAAAATTTGGAGGTTTTTGCATTAAATTGTTTCTCCTTCAATAGTTTGAGTACCCTGTCAACATGTTGAACATGAAAAAATACTAACAAAAATTTTCTAAGGAAGGGTTTGAAAATGGAATTCATTAAACCTTGAAATGTGAAAGGTACATGAGAAAGGCCAAAATGCATGCCTAGAATTCATAATGACCTTCATGAGTTTTGAATGCTATTTTCAAAATGTCTTGAGTCTTCATTCTAATTTGATGATATCCTGAAAGAAGATCTAGTTTGGTGAAGTAAATTGCTCCATTTTATTCTTCCAACAATTCATCAATGATAGGTATGGGAAATTTATCTTTAATAGTGAGCTTGTGAGCTCCCTATAATATGGACACATACGCCATGATCCTTCCTTCTTGTGCACCAATAATACTGGAGTAGAGAAATAACTTTGACTTGGTTGAATTATACCAACCTCTAGAATTTCTACAACCATGCATTCATCTCACTCTTTTGGGAATACAGATATGTGTAAGGCCTGATGTTTGTAGGAACAATTCCTGGAATCAAATGAATAGCATGATCATGATCACGAATAGGTGAGAGTGTTACACAACATTTTGTCACTGTCCCTGCAATCCCCATCCTACACATTGAAGGATCATTTCTCTGACTAATACAAAGTGTCATAACTTGCAAAGACCATCATTGCATCCCTTGCCATGAGGACAAGATTTCTTCTGTTGACAATTTCCTGAGCAGACCATCAGAAACACATGTTTTTGCCTTGGCGCTAGTATAACGTTATGCCCTCGCGCCAATGGGGAAGATTAACATTGGGCCCCGCGCCCATTGACGCTCTGTCCCAGTGAGCTACCCATGCCAACCTATTTACGGAATATTTTTTAAATATAGAGGCGAAGTTTCTATCCTAACAACTCCATGGGCAAGTCATCTAGAGTGGTTTGAATGAATAACCATGGCCCCCCTCCTTTGGCCTCTTGTTTCCACCTTTTGGGGAAACCTCCCAAGGGATGAGGCCTCCCTTCCATCATTGTAGGGATCCCAACCTCCTCCTCTCCCTCTATAAATAAAGCTATCTCCCATTGATACACTAGCTGAACATTATAGCTGAAAATATTATAGATGAAAGGCTGAAGAGAATTCCTAAACTTTTCGCTAGAAAGATAGAACGAAAAGCGACCTTTGTTGAGAGAGCTTAGGATTGCGTCCTCACGTCGTCTGAATTCCCCGAAGACCCTTTGAGACGCGCTTCGACTGAACCCCGCTGAAGGAGGCTGCGATGTCAAGGCTCTAGTTGTAACTCTTTCTTCTATTTATATATATACATGACTATTGTTTGGTTCCCATCATGTGTTAATGTGTTTTATTTGATGCAATGTGCTTAACCTTCCTTGACTGGTTAGTTGATTATGAATGAAATCGTTTTCTTATATGTTGCCTCTTGTCACGATCTTCGGTGGCAGTATCCGAGCACCGCGTGCATAGATTGTGACCTTCGAGACAGAGTTCAAGAGGCCACCACCAATCGTTGAAAATGGCAACAATAAAACAAAGGAAGGAGGCCTCCGAAACATCTTTTTCCGATCCTAGTTGGAAAGTGATCACCTAAACCAGTGGGGGACCACACATGATTTTTTTGTCGAAAAATCTATTTTTAGACCTGCCTATTTTTAATACATGGAGCATGGTCCGTGGCTATGTGATGTTATTCTTGGGAGTATTGGTCAGATGTGTTGGTGTGCGCAGATGGACCTCTATTTCTGTATATTTAGGGGTTTAAGTTCATTTTTGCATCGCCTATCCTAGACAAAGCCAATATTATTTACCCTTAATAATATTTGGACTGCACCCAGTTTACTTCCTCTTGGAGCACTTTAGTTTGAACCCTGCAGGGAAAAGGTAAATGCTGTGTATGAAAATACGCTTTTCTCATGGGCTAGTTGAGCTAATGCATGGTTGACTTCAATTAGAGCTCGAAGTGGCTAGAAGGTCTGTGGAGTTGATGCGACGCTGATGGAGATGTAGGTTCTCGTTAACTAGTTGAACTAGTTGTATTTATTTTAACTCGGCTAATATATCTAGAGATGTGAGTTGGGTGAATTAAATATTATTTAATTCTACTAATAATTAACTCATTATTCAACTAAAGAGAACAACACTGGGCCACCAAAGGCATGGACAAGCCCATATACAAGTGGAAAGAGTAGACAGGGCAAGTGGGAGATAGCTACTTTTCCGCTTGGGGACATCATTGTGTAAAAGTAGACAAATTTACACTTGGAGGAAAATTAACAAATAAAAATTGCGTAGTTGAGCCGTGAGATTCAAACTTGAATCTCTATTTAGACCAAACTTTGACCGCAATAGATGAAGGGAAATTAGTGGGTGTGGTTTTTGAACTCCGTGACTTGTTCAAAACCAAGCTAGTTTTTGTGTAGCTTTCAGAGATAGTACTCAGGCACTTGTGAGGAGTTTGTACTATGTAGTATTTTCCGCATGTTCTCTCCATTTATATGAGGCCATAGGTCGGGGTTTTGAACAGGTGCTTTTCCATACATACCATGTTACTCGGCATGATTTCACGTGCTATCGCTTCTATTCTTTCCGCATGTGACACTAATTGTAGAAGAGATGGTGTACAGTGCATGCAATTCAAATTGATGTGTGATCACACCTCCCATTGAATAAGTGATTTATTCAGCAAATTTCTACATGGTATCAGAGTAATATTAATTGCCGAGATCTATTACGGATTGCAAACTTATTTCCCTGACAGAGCCTCGTACATGGGGCCGCTTTATAGCGTCTTGATTCATTTTTCTTCGTAAAAAGTGAAAGGTCCGGTAAAAGCTCATGCAAAATAACTTATCGGAAATAATTGTTCTCACAAGATCGACATTGGAGTTATCAAAATTTCGTGAAATTCAATTTAGAAAGATTTGTGTTTCGGTGCCGCGGCTAAAAATGTTTTCTTCACTTCCGCTATACTCGAATATGTCGGAAGGAAGTTCGAATTATGTTGCATAGAAGGACCGCATGGAGTGTTTTATTAGATGATAATGGGTTGTTGGGAATCGAGAGAAAGAGATTCCAAAAGCTACTTACCGGATGTTGCCAGAACTTCAGCAAAGAAACAAGCAAAATGTCGAAGGATTCTCGCTGAGGCTTAAAGGATCACATTGTATCTAGCTCCTCGTATGGAAAGGCTTCTCCATATTTGATGTGGAAAGCCCCCATACATCTATACCAAAGCAAGAGCGACCAAAAGTAGCTGCTCAAGGAGAGACTAAGAAACATCAAGATGGAGAAAGGCTACAACATCGAAAAACACCTCACGAAGTTCACCCAAAGCAAGAGACACGAGCCGGGAAGTGTGGGGGTGACTCGTCGAAGATGAGGAAATGGTGGACCCAGCTTCCTTGGTCTTCCGAAGGCTTGGCACTCATATCAAGATAGTGTCAATGGTTGGGAGAAGTCACGGGATGGGAGCGATCATGGTCGGATCTCACGCAAGAGGAGACCGGGAGGACTACTGAGACTCGTATCTTCATCAAAGGTATCCGATGAAGAAGACCGTGCTTTGCCTCAAAGGAAGGGGAAGGGGCAAGGAGAAGGCTTTCAATTCAAAGGTGTATGGTAAAGAGCGTGACATGTCCAAAGTGAAGTGTTTTCAATCGTCATCGATCATGGACATTACGCCGTTAATCGTCCAAAGAAGAAGAAGAACAAGAAAAGTCGGCCTGAGTTGCATCATGAGGTTTTGCCTCACAATTTAGCTGACTTCATTGATTGCATGCATGCTATCTATGTATCGGACTGGGTGGTATATTGGATAGTGGCGCTTCCTTTTCACATGACGGGAGATGCAAATCTTTTCGTTGACTTGCGGAGAAAGTTCCGTATGCATGTTGAGTTGGGCGCATTTGGGTGATCTATACAATGCGACCGGCATTGGTACCACATAACCTTTCGCAGGGAGTCGTGTAACCTATTCTTTTACAAGATGTATTGCATGTACCAAAGTCTAACAAAGAATCTAATCTTACCACAATGTTAGAGGACAAAGGGTATGAAGTTGTCTTTAGAGAAGGAAAGTTTTCCTTCGCACAAGGCACCCGGACAAGTCAAGAAGGTTGGGATTCAAGCAAAGACCCTAAACCTGAAGCAGATGGGATGTCTGGTGAAGCTTCTCACCGTTGGGAAGGGATGTTATTAGCGAACCTAAGCTTGAGAGGGAGCAAGTGTTGCATGCAAAGGCGAGAAAGACATGCAATCGATGCTGAGAGGGAGCAAGTTTTGCATGTAGGTGATAGTGAACCCTCAGATGTGGAGCAGCCACAAGAGGATCATGAGTGGGAGAAACCACTCATGCAGAGTACCCCGTGCCGCACGGGCAGGGAGTGCATGCGCCCATACCACCAGGTGTAAGGTGGGGCGACATGCATGATTAATCCCATGAGGAGATTTTCTCAGAACGCAGATGGTGGATCTCATGGATTGAACTCGCTACGAGGTGCTCATGTTGTGCAGGCAAAGATTAAGATCAATTGGAGTGATGTGCAGCATCAAAGTGATGTTGTCTTTTTATACTAGAGCGGTGGATCGTAGTTGATGCTAAGTGCAAGAGTGCATGGGTGTGAGAGTTCACAACGCAAAGGGGTTCCCTCAAGGACATGGGGCCATTACAATAGTTGAAGACTTATGATAGATGATAGATGCACTGGCATCCATTGAGTTGTTTGAGCCTATTCGGGCTGGGATATTGTTTATGCATGGAGTTGCATGGCGCTGGAGAAGGCTGGTGGTGGCGATGCATGGAGTTGCATGTCGCATGCAAAGACACTTTTCTTGTTGAGAGGAGAAGTTAAATGGCACAAGAAATAGCATGAGGCCTCCTAAAACATCTTTCCGATCCTAGTTGGAAAGTGATCACCTAAACTAAGTGGGGACCACATGTGATTTTTGTCAAACATCTATTTTTAGATCATGTCTATTTTTAGACATATATATGGTCCAGGGTCATGCAGATGTTATTCTTGGAGTATTAATAGTAAGTAGCAAAAATAGATGGACCTTCATTTTTTTGACATTTGTGGCCTAAGTCTATTTTTAGACCCATTATCCTAAAATAGGGAAGTCAAATATTAGGCCACCTTAATATTTGGACTCTAAAATCAGTTTACCTCTCTGAGCACTTCTGGGGTCAATTTCGGGAGGTGGGGCATGTACCGGCTGTATGAAATATGCTTTTCCTACTCACAGTGGAGCCAATGGCCATGAACGGGCGCAGAGCTCGGGCGAAGTGAGTTCGTGGAGTGCTAGATGTTATAGTTAATGGAGATGGTGTTCGGTTAACTAGTTGAACTAGTTGTATTTAGTTTAATCACAATACACTAGAGATGAGTTGGGTGAATTAAATATTATTTAATTCACTAATTATTAACTCATTATTCAACTAAAGAACACATCAAGCATCAAAGGTATGGACAAGCCTGCGATGACAAGTGAAAGAGGTAGACGAAAGGTGGAGATAGCTATCAAGCTAGACATCAGCTATGTGCATGAGATTTGCACCACACTTGAGTGAAATTACTAATGACAATTGCGTTGTTTGGAGCCAAGAGATTCAATTTAATTTGCCACCAGCTCGATCGCGCAATAGATGAAGGAATAGTGGGTGTGTTTTGAACCTCGTGACTTGTTCAAAACCAAGCTAGTTTTTGTGTAGCTTTGGGAGATAGTACCGAGTACTTGTGAGGAATGGAAATTACATTTGCCAGTATGTCTTCCATTTATAATATGCTCAGTCAGCTTAAAGTATAGATTAAGACACTGTGGTTAATGTGTGTAATGATTTGATGTGCTATCACTTCTATTATTTCCGCATGTGACACCAATTGCAGAAGAGATTATAGTTATGGGCGTGCAATTCAATGATGTGATCAGCACTCATTGAATAAGTGATTTATTCAAAGAAATTTCTCTACAACCACCACAACGACTACGTAGTTGGACTCCTGTGAGACCAATCTACCCCATCATTTTCATTAATTAATTAGAGCCTTACACTTTAGCTTGTCCCTTTGTTGCTAGACCCACTCTAGGGCTAGAGGGATCGCTTGTGAGTTTGTCGTTTTGTTGCCTTTTAGGAATTTGCCTTGTCACGTCGACTTCGGTCGTTTGCTTGCTTGTATGTCTTTTTCGGCTTGTTTGATTGTCTGGAATCCTCCTGTTCATCTCCAGAGTGTCAAGATTGACATCTGCTCACTAGTTCTTCCCTCCTCCCATAGTTATCTGGCTTGGCGTGAGTTTGCCTTGAGAATTCTCTCCAATTGGCACATGTTTCTTTTGTTGCAGTAGCGCCAACTCCTGTTTGGCGTGGATTACTGCCTCCTAGTCGCGCCGAATCCTGTAGGATTTGGTTTGACCCTTTTGCTGAGATTTTGGTCAGTTGTGCTTGAATCTGGCTTGTTTCTTGATTTGCAATTGGTCTTTTGGAGTTGTTTTGACTGTTGTAGGATTTCTCTTCTTAGCTGTTTATCTATTCTCTCATCGATGCAGCTCACAGCCCTAGGGTTCCTAGGTGTCTTTCGCTCACTGAGCCTTCTGATTGAAGTTCGAGTCTTTTTTATTATGGTTAGTTCGGTTCCTTGATCAGTTGTATTACTATTTCTTGATCCTTTAAGTTTTTGGTTTGTTGAACGATTACTTTTGTGCTTGTTTGACTCTTCGTCTCTTCGCTTCAAGCATAGATCGCATTGCTCGTTTGGGTCATTTTGAAAGATTTCACTTTGATTAAAAGAGTGCATCATTGGTTTGAGTACATTTTTATGTCTGTATTGCTTTCAAATTGTTCATTTTGAGATATCTACATTCATAGTGCTCTAAATTGGTGTTTTATTTGATTTTTGTAATTAGTGCATTTTGTGCTTCATTCATTCAAAAAACAAAAAATTGCATTCTTTCGTTTGCATCAAAAATGAAAATTTCTTTTTCATAACTAGCGCTGGATGAACTAGGAAAGAGTTTTTCGATTTTATTTTGGATTGCATTAGATGAAGTAGGGGACTTCTTCGTATGATTTCATTGTTTGCTTCTTTCTGAAAGATCTCTATCCTTCTCCTAGGTAGCATTCATCGAATGGAAAATGGTGTTCTTTTGCATGTTTCTTGCATTTAGGAAATTTGAGATCAAATTCGGTAGGGCCTTGAAGCTGAAACATTAATTCAAGATCAACTGTAAAAGTTATTCAATTAACCTAAGGAAACATTGGAACCTAACGCAAACATTTTTAGAGGTCTAGGCTAGTGACGTGTTCCAGCGTCGTTAAACGTAGTAGCTGTCATTCGCCATCTGGCCTTAGATAGCACTAGTACGAACTTGTGCTCCCCGTACCATAGCGTATATAAAAGGAGACCCTCATAGGTTCAAATCCTTTATCCATAGGAAGTCGAGTATGCCTCCCTGTAACCGTGATACACCGAACATACCATTCGGGGAGACTACCTGCACGTACGTTAAGTCTTTGGTCATTTCTCTTTCATTTGATCACCAAGGTGTATATGGCAGTTCACAGAAACTTGGTACACCCTCTTGCTTAGATTACTTGAGTAGTCATTTCGATATTTTCATGACTCCTTAAAAAGAGAAGAGATCCTTGAGCACTTTTCATTTCACACTTTTTTAAAATTGAAAGTGACTAGACTCATCTTTTGTCTGTTTCTCGACTTTTAAAACATGAAACAACAAAGCTTTTTTCCAGTGTCATAAAATTAATTACCTAAGATCACATGCCTGTTAAATTTTTTTTACTTGGCTTGTTTTTGTACTTCCTTAGAGTTTGATCTTGAAGCCCTGAAATGGTTATCTCGTTTTCCTTCCTGTGTTGAAATATTGTCACAGTGGCAGAACCACCAGTTTCGTCGTCTTCTTCACTGCCTCCTAGTGGTAGTTCTTTTCCTAAAGTTTCTTTTAAAACCCCTCAGTCCACTAGGTTTACCAAGTTTGTGCATCCTATTATCCCAAGTGTTCAACCTCTCGCTACCCAATATCCTCCTGAAGAGTCCGTTGATTTCAATTCGCCTCCTCAGGGTGCTTGGTCTAGTTTTGGGAGTGAGGAAGAATTCCCTCCTCTTACCTCGGGATCACCTTTTATAGACGCTGCTATACCTCCTAGTTGTCACCGTCTTTTCGAATACCTTGCGGCTTCATTAGACATGGATTCTTTGAGTTGTCGGCAGTGAAAAAATTCCTATTTTTTCAGGGGAATATCAACTTTTCCCAGAAGATCTCCCGCATGTTTCTAGTCAATCTTCCCCTCAACCAGTGTCACTTCCACCCAGTTATCAGACTTTGAGTCAGATTATTTCTGGTGTTGCGTCCATAGCAAAGTCCAGTACATCGAATCCTCCCAGGAGTTCGATCCTTCCTTAATTAGGGATGTCGCCTTCGACACCTAGTTCGTCGGCTGTTGTTACATATGTCCCAGTCCAACCTACCTTCTGCGTGGCTTCATCTCGAGTGATGTGGAAACCACGCTACTTCTACTGTGGCTAAGACTTCCTTTGCTATTCCTGGAGGCCTTACTTTCGAAGAGTATCTGTTAGCTGTTCAGCAGTAGAAATCTTAGGGTTCTCAGCAGCCCCAAACTCCTGTCAATCCTTTGCATCACTATGATGTCTACGGTAACCCCATTTATTTGCCCCCTATTGATCCAAATCAGGCTGTTTATCTGCCTCCGGCTGATCCCTATCAGACCGTCCCTCAACGAGGGCCAGTAATACAAGGACAACCCTCAGGCCTACAAGGACAACCCTTGCAAGGACAAACTTTGACCGAGTAGGGACAACCTTATGGTCCGCAAGGACAACCCTTACAGGGTCAACCTTTGGTCCAACAACTCTACGGTCCTTTCGGTCAACCTCAATATAAATATCAACTAGGAGCGCCTTACGTTACTGGGGGGGGAATGTATCCACCACAGGGACAACCTTTTGTGCAACAACAACAGCCTTACGTTCAGAAAGGCCAAAACTTTGTGCAATAAGGACAACCCTACGATCCTCCTCCGGGTCAACATGGTTATCAGGGACAAACTATTCCATCGCAACCATTAGGCCAACCTCTTTCATAAGGGAAACCCGGTGGCCCTTAGTATCCAGGCCAACCTGCTCAGCAGGGACAACCTGCCCAGCCTCAACAATTGATTCAACCTACTCAACCCACTTAGCAGTTGGTTCAACCTATTCAAGCAGCCCAGCAGCCAGTTCAACCTGTTCAACCTGCTTATCAGGGTCCACCCGCTCAACCTCAAGGTTCTACTTACCCTCCTCAAGGTCAATATCAGGTGGTATATAGTGCGCCCCAAGGTTTCACTTATTACCCTCAAAATCAATCCCAGATGGTGTATATTCCATTTCAAGGCAATGTTTACATTCCACAACAAAATCCATACGTTTCTGAGCAAGTACCTCAATGGTATGCTCAGAATCAGTATCTAGGTCCTCAACCCCAGTATGGGCAGAACTATCCGGCATATAACCCCTATGGTCAAAATCCTTCGGGACAAAACATATGGGGGCAGGATTTCTCCCCGACTGGGTGGAATGCTAACATGGGTCCTTATCAAAGACCTCCAATGCCTTTTAATCCTCAATTACCATTTCTTTCTATGTTGGAACTACCAGATGTGTCAAAGTTAATGAACGATTCGATTCTTCATAACCCGTATTGGTGTCCAGTTCCAACCAAGATTCATGGTGATTGTCCTAAGTTTGAGGGAAAGTCCGGAGAAGACCCCCAAGCTCATGTTATGACCTACCACTTGTGGTGTTCGTCTAACTCTTGGGTTGACGATTCCATCCGACTCCATCTTTTCCAATGGACTCTTACTGGTGCCGCTGCAAAGTGGTACATTGAATTATCTCATGGCATTTTTCAAGATTTCAACTCTTTAGCCATGGAATTTCTTACACATTTTCAGTTACCGATTCATTATGAGACTAGGACGCACCTCCTCACATCCTTGAAACAGGACCAAGCTACTCATATCTCAGATCATATTCATGAATGGAGGCGTCGTCGTCGCTTGATCAAGTTTGATATTCCTGATCAACTTCTAACTAATTGGTTCACTACCTCGTTTGTTAATCAAATAGATAAAGACATAGATATGGGGGAATGTGTAACCGAAGAACAGGCCATTACTCGTGCCCAGTACCTTGATCTTGTGTACTCTTAGTCTAGCACATTTTATGATATCTTGCATGATGCTCCTCGACCTGGAACTTCCAAAGCATTGGTGACACCATCCGTCGACGGTATCATCGGTTCCATGTCTCATACTTCTCTAAAGTCTTCTCCTTCAAACCCTGGGAAGAAAAAGTCTAATCCTTCCACTAATACTGCTTCTCACCCTACCCCAAATTCTGGTACAACTTCAAAAGTTAATGTCGTTCAGGCCAATCTGGCGGATAATATTTCCAAGGGGAAAAAGAAGGGTAAAGGTAAGGCCAAAGCTGATACCTTGAAGCAGGATTCGTCTAAACCTCGTGCTGATGATGGTTCACAGCGTAAGCTGAAGTACCCTTGTATGATTTGTGATGAAGAGCACTAAATGAAGGACTTTCATCGACCGACTGAAGTAAGTCGATTGCTCAAAGTCACCCAGGGAACTATGACTGCTATCAAAGAACCTTTCCCATCACAGCAGACCCAGATGGTAGAGCAACCTCAACCCTTTGCCCCATTTGGCTCTTAGGTTTTCATGATGAATGGTTATGCATCTGTTTATATCTCTACTTGATCGAAATATTATACCGAATCGCATCGAGCAGTAGGGAAAGAGATTGATGATGGTCCTCCTCCTCTGCCTGCTTCTGGCCCTTTTCAGATTGAAAGGCCCAGTAATGAGCCTGTTGTACAACCACCTTCAAAAGGTGTGCTCCGTAAGTCTTCTTGCAATCCCAATGCCCGTGCTGCTCAACATTACATTATTGTTGAGGATCTAGCTCAGGCACCCTCTGCAATGCCTACATTAGAAGTACTTTAGAGTTTTCTGTCTCAATAGAAGGCTTTGTTATCTATGATCGGCGGGGTTGATCCTACTGATTCTAGCCTTCTCGCTTTCGACTTAGAGAATTTCGTCCCACGACAATCGCACCAAATTGTGCTCATTATACAAGTTGGTATTAATGGTATGAATATCCATTGGGTGGTTGTGGATGAGGGTGCATCTACGTGCGTCATGTCATATGCTTGCTAGAAAGCCATTGGTTCTCCGGCTCTAAATTCATCACCAAATTCCCTTGAAGCATTTTATGGAAGATAATCAAAACCTATTGGTGTTCTCGCTAGTTTACCGATTACATTAGAAGGGAAGATAGTCAATGTCAAGGTTGAAGTAGTTGATGCCAAGCTCAATTACAATCTTCTCCTCTATCGCAGTTGGACTCATGCCATACTGTGTGTTCCGTCCACTCTCTTTCGTGTTTTGAAATTCCTACATGAAGGAAATATTGTTACTGTTGATCAGTTGTCATTCTTCACTTCTTCTTCCGAGAACAACGTTCCATATGTGAATCAAATTACTACTCCCTATGAGAGCATAGGGCCGGGTCTCTTCAAAGATCCTACCCTCATGGGTATTTTTCCTCTTCCTCCACCCAATATTGTTCAGATTAATATGATCTCTCGGTTTGACGACCCATGGATCATCCCTTCGCCTGAGCAGATCGATTCTTTCGGAGATTCGATCCCGTTAAGTCCGATCGAGGTAGAATATTGTGAACTTATTTAAGCTTTGGAGCCTCCACCTCTTGATCATGATCCTTTGAGCATGTCTCTTGACACTTATTCTCAATCCCCTTGGCTCGGTGATTCGGATTTGTTCGATCCCTTGAAAGAGATATTTCCCTCCGATGAAGACATCGTGGAAACTATGTCTCTCGAGGATCCTCCGTGGGATGATAGTCATCATCGTTCCTCATTCATGCCTGGTCTCGGGGCCATGTCTACGTGCCTTGAGAGGTTTTCATCTTAGGTTCCTTCTCCTCTGCTTCAAATGCCTATTCTGACACATGATGTTTTTACAGAGGGTAACTTGAGTAACATCACATAAACGATGCCTATCGACATTTTTGTGGAACTGGGAATCTTCGAGAACATCCATATCGGGGTCACCTATTCTTCGGATGAAGTTCAGGTTTATGCTAGCCTTTTTCGTGAGTTCCACGACGTCTTTTCATGGTCCTACAAAGAGATGCCTGGCATCGATCCTTGTATAGTGGTGCACGAGATTCCTACCTACTATGGTTTGAAACTTGTTTGTTAGCACCTTCGTCCTGTGCACCCTAGAAAGGTTGCCGCCATTAAGGGTGAAGTTGAAAAACTTCTCAATGCTGGTTTTATCTATCTGATTCCCTTGACAGAATGGGTGTCCAACATTTTCCCTGTAGATAAGAAATAGGGTACCATTCAGGTCTGTGTTGATTATCGTGACATAAATCGGGCCTGTCCTAAGGATAATTATCCTGCTCCCTTTATTGATCAAATCATTGATGACTATGCGAGGAGTGAGATATTTTCCCTTATGGACGGCTTTTCTAGCTATAACCAGATTAACATTCTCCCGACCGATCAACATAAGACTGCCTTTATTTGTCTCTAGGGTACTTTCGCATATAAGAAGCTCCCTTTTGTCTTAAAGAATTCTGGGGCCACGTTTCAACGAGTGATGTCATATGCTTTTCATGATATTAAGCACATCTTTCAGCCTTATCTAGATGATCTTCCAGCTCATTTAGCTAAGCGTAAGTACCACCCTGAGCATCTTCGTCAGATATTTCTTCGCTTTCGATGCTATAATATCCGGTTAAATCTACACAAGTGCGCCCTCTGCGTCGATTCTGGTAGAATCTTAGGGTTTATCGTTTCCAAAGATGGGATTTTCCTCGATCTGCTTAAATTTGAGGCTATCATTAATATCCCCTCTCCATCCTTATTACATCAGCTGCAGATTCTATAGGGGAAGGCTAATTTTTTATGCTATTTTATACCTAACTATGCCGAAGTGGCTAAAGGATTCACACGATTATTAAAGCAAGGCGTCCCGTTCCTTTGGGATGAGATTTCCCAGAAGTCTTTTGATGCTCTGAAGATGTTGCTTGTTAACGCTCCTCTGTTGCGTCCTTCGAACTATCATCGCGATTTTTTCCCTCTATTTAGCCGTCGCTTTCAGAATGATTGCCATGGTTTTGGCACAAGACGATGATGATGGTGACGAGCCTGTTATTTACTATCTCTTTCGTAACCTTCTCGATACTGAAAT
This sequence comes from Pinus albicaulis, assembly GCA_034641835.2. Taxonomy (NCBI): domain Eukaryota; kingdom Viridiplantae; phylum Streptophyta; class Pinopsida; order Pinales; family Pinaceae; genus Pinus; species Pinus albicaulis. The sequence continues at coordinate 1,170,377,460 of CM076579.1, read as the reverse complement.
GTGATATGCCCATGTTGAGAAGTTAGCGTTGGCTACCGTTCAAGCAGTTCAAAGTTTTCGTCATTACATTCTGTTGTGTACTATGACTGTGATTTCTAACTGCAACCCTATGACCTATATATTGTCTCGACAATCGCTGGGGGTGCAAGTACTCGAAGTGGATTGTCATCCTCCAAGAGTTCGATTTTGAATTTAATACTTCCAAGTCAAAGAAATCATTAGTCTTTGCTGATCTGATCTACTCCCTCCCCTTTGCCTCCACTCCGTCTAGTTCTGAGGAATGCATTCCGGATGATTTACTTTTTTTGATTGACACCCTCGATCCTTGGTACGATGATATCATCATATATCTTCAAAATTATACCTTTATATCTCAGTTGTCGAAGGATGCCCGTTGACGCATCCATCATTAATCGCAACCTTATCGTATAGTTGAAGATACCCTCTATCGCATCGGAGTAGATTCCATTCTCCGCCGGTGTTTGAATCTCGAGGAGGCTGAGAAAGCCCTGAATGATTGTCATAGTGGCGCTTGTGGCAGCCACATGTCTAGTTATGCCACTACACAAAAGATTCTTCGTGCTGGGTATTTCTGGCCCTCCATCTTCAAGGACTGCATTTTTTCTGTTAGTAAATGTCATGATTTCTAGATTTATCAACGCAAGATGCATGCGCCACTTGCACATCTCCACCCTGTCATTATCGTTGGTCCCTTTGCGAAGTGGGGCATCAATTTTATGACGTGTAACCCTCACTTGGCCGTTGAATACTTCACCAAATGGGCTGAAGCAATGCCTGCACTTACAACCGACGGTAATGCAACAACTCAATTCATATTCAATCACATCATTTCTAGGTTTGGTGTCCCTCAAGCCATCGTTACTGATCATGGTTCCCATTTTCGGCATTATATGGTGGCAGAGTTGACTTCCCAGTTGGGTTTGCGTCACAACAGCTCAACGCCGTACTATCCTCAGGACAATGGCCAGGTTGAAGCTGTGAATAAATTTCTTGTCACTATGCTTCAACGTACGATTGGGATGCACAAATCCAATTGGCATCTCATGTTATTTTCGGCTCTTTGGGCATACTGAACCTCAGTTAAGGATGCGAATGAATTCACTCCATTTCAGCTTGTTTACAGCTTGGAAGCTACCCTTCCGATTGAGTGTGAAATACCTTCGCTCAAGTTGGCTGTTGAATTGCTGCCGAACACTTCGCCAGAGAAGAGCGTCTTCTCTACTTAGAAAGGCTCGATGAAACTCATCGCTTTGCTGCTTTGGTCATCGAGGCACAAAAGAAGCAGGTCAAAGCTCATTTTGACTAGTCGGTTTCCCCTCACTCCTTTGTAGAAGGAGATCTCGTCCTCCTGTATGACCAAGCTCACGAAAAGCTGGGGGCAGGTAAATTTCAATCCATGTGGCATGGGCCCTACATTGTTAAACATGTCTTGTGGAATGGGGCCTATGAGCTCATTGATTACGAAGGTCATCCTCTAGATCAACCCATAAATGGGTTGTATCTTAAAAAATATTATGCATGAGTCATTCGTGCATGTTTTGTGTACATAGGTGTTCTTTTCATTTTTGTACATTTTTGGCTTGGTGTGTTTTGCGAGCATTTTCCTGCTTATTGGGTCATTGCTTGTTGTGCAGATGTCTATTACCCCTTATGTTGGTTTCATGGATGGTGCTTCCCGTAGTACCCGGAACTTGTCTTTGGAAGCTTGGGTGGTTTATGATCTTGCTGGTGAGTTGATAGATCTACAAGGTATCTGTCTAGGACGAACTACAAAAAATGTCGTTGAGTATAGTGCTATCATTAAACAATTAACCGAGGCGATTACCCTCGGCATGCGTGCATTGGTTGTAAATCTCGACTCACAGCTTGTCGTTCTTCAACTTAATGGACATTATTCAGTTATAAACCCTCATATTTTAAGGTTGTATTTATGTGTTCGTTTGCTGGAAATACATTTTGATTATATCACATATCAACATATTCCTAGGCAAATGAATGCATTGACTGATATAATGGCTAACATTGGGACAAATCACATGAAAAAGATCCATATAGGAATATATACATATATATATATATATATATATATATATATATATGGATCTTTTCATGTGATGATGATTTACTGTAACACAGAATGTCTATCTAATACAATGTTATCCATTATATATATATATATTTAAATGTTCTGTGATCAAAGGTGCATCATAAGTTCAAAAAATACGTGTGTTTCTGTTACATCCTGAGATACCATGTCTCTCAAAAATATGCAGAAATAAAACCTAGGTGTCTAATCAGCATGATGCTCATGATAGCATGTCAATGCCCATACAAGTTGTCTCAGAAAGCGATGCACTCAGTTTGACACCCCTATAGTGTGTCTCTGGTATGCATGAGGAACATCATCGAATCGTGCATAGTCCCTACCCCACAAGAGATTCCCCCTAGGTTACGCACGATTTCCTCCTCCTCCCCCCACTCATCATGAGGGGAAATATCAAAGTCACGAGGGATCCGCCTCGCTATCAGAGACATACCTGCAGGTCTTTCTGGACCAACATTTGCAACAACACATGGATTTAATGTCAGAACATGCATAACAAAAAAAATCATAATACTCGTGAAAATAAAAAATGAGTCTTACCAAGATCTTCATCCCAATCCTCTCCTTCTGGGAGTGGGAGGTACGGATCACCAGTAAAATCTATGCCAGAGTAGGGCCAATCCTCCATGAAAATCAGCTGTCGGTGGAGCCAATCAAAGAACTCCGGTCTCCAGGACATCTGTTGACTGCCCCTTGACCTTGGAATCAACGCTGTCCAATGGGCCCTCTGTGGCTCCTGTGCTGGTGGCGTCGGAACTATCACTTCCTATCGCTGAAATATTGGTAGTCGTTCCAAGAAGAACGATACCAAGATGGATCCATATCCGAACTGCTTTAGTTTGGTCTTCTTGAATTTCGTCAGTTGACGTTTCATATTGATTGTCACTACCTCTGCCTAGTTGTAGAGGGTTGGTGTCAGACAGTTTATTGCAAGAATTAGCTGTGTTTTTTTTGCTTTGTGCAGTGCTTGTGATCTCGCAACTCGTGTGATGGTGTGTAGCACTACCTTTAGTGCCAAGTCCAGGATAGTCTAGATGTCCACTTTCTCGCTTCCTGATCCTTTCCGTGCCCATCAACATACCCTGTCGATCACCATGCTCATGTTCTCCATGGTGGGCCGGGTGCTGGTCAGGACTAATGTTGCCCCCCTACACGACAGTCCTGTTATGAAATAAATGTCTGAAACATAAATCTCGAGTTCCTGATCACGAAGAATGAATTTTTCATGATCCTCATCCTAGATACTGATTAAGTATTGTAGCAGCTCCGATTGAGCTCTGAGGCATGGCGTCATGAATAATTTTTCCATAGTCTCTGAGCTTCCATGCATATTTCATTTTCCATGGAAATCTCGTCTTCTTCACTGTGTTCCCGTTCTTTCCATTCGATCACCATTTTTCCACTTCACACTAGTAAACAGGTTGATATGAACATCATTAGCCAAATTAAAAGCTTTGAATTCATGAAAATTGGACCTGATTTCTTGCATTGTAAGCTTAAAAAGGCTTGTGCGGTTGGCGCGATTGTTTGGGAAATAGTCGCGCCAATGGGCGTGCCCCGGTTCAGAAAGTTGGGTGATTGGCGTGAGTCCGTGCTCGATACTCGTGCCAACCGCCATGCCCTATTTTTTACAATTTCCCCACAAAATTCCAAACTTGGGGTTGTAGGTAATGAAATAGGAAATAAAATGTAGGAAAGAATGTCGACTCTTACCTGGAACTGACAGATTCGAGATTGACCTACCGGATCTCTCGCTATCGTCGCCGCAAAATCACAGTCTAAAATGGGTAACTATTGCTCCACAAGAGGTAAAAGTGAAAAGTAATTATTTTTTACCATTTTTGGAATTTTATAACTTTTCAAAACCCTAATTAGGTTTTAAGACATGTTTTTCGATTATTACATTATGTTATTTCGAGAAATGGGTTTTACGTTTGTCTCTTGTGTAGCGACAAGTTTTTAATGAGATAACGATGAAGTAACGAGTTGTATTTTATACTTTTTCAGACTCGGTAAAAACATGAAAAAGTCACTACTGGAGTCATATTTCAACTCTTCCCGATTCTCTAAAACTGAAAATATTGCCGAGACTCTTGTCATTTTGAGCTCGTTAAATGGTTGTGAAACGATATCTACCCAGCATACGTTTACCCCTTTTTCGGGTTGGGATAGATTATTTACGAAAAATGAATACCTTAGCCTATCGCGGCTAAGAGGTTCTTTCAGATATTGTTTTCTACCTTTTCAGATTTGAAGGAATATTTTCAAAAAGGGACATGCTGGAGTTTTCTTTTCCGCCTCTTTTCAAACACTCTAAACATGAAAAGATGCCCAGTTCTTCCTTTGTCAGACTCATTAAACTCTCATAACATGGGAGATTGTCACTATGACGTTACCCGAGTTCCTCCTTCCTATTGCTCGTAAAATGTACTAGGATGGATTTTTCCGAAGGAAAAACTTACATTGCAAGCATATGCTATCCCCTTCAAGCTTGTTTAAAAAAATAATTGGGGTATTTGCCAGAAATGGTGGGGGAAAATGGAACCAGTTTTTAGTTGTGTTGGCAGTATGTCACTCTTGAACATAACACTCGTTTGCATTCGTGTTGGGTTGGGGACATCTCATTTCATCATTTTTTCCTCCATGGGTTTGGGTAATCTATTTTGACCTCTCATCTGCTCTTTGCCACGTCATCATGACCTCAGATCCCTTGATGTCAAATACTGCCAAATCCAAAGTTGTGTTGCTGATATTTCAAGAGAAATTTTCCTTTGCAGTTTTCAACCTCCCTCTGATTCTCTGTTGGTCCTGATTCATTATCATCATGTTCCTCTGTCTCATGTCGATGATGTGGGAAAAATTATGGCCCTCCTTCGACTAGGTCACTTCCTGTCGACTTCAGCTCATTATCCAAGAAGTTGATCAAGAGACTTCCTACTGGTACCTTAGAGCTTGCATGCCTCAATGGCAAGTTCTTTGCATTTGATGACATGTCCACATCATTGGCCTTCGATCGAGTGATTCTACAGATGTTCGACGCCTTATCACTGTTCAAATTTCATGGATTGTACCTGTTGTACCTTGAGAGCCATTTTCATTATTGGTGGTTTCTCTCGTGCCTGCTAACAACTTTCATCATTGGCTAGTAATCAAGTGATTTTCTTACATTTTCAACTTTAGCTCACATATTCACATGCTTGAATTTGTACTTGTTCGGGTCGAGATGGAGCACAAGACCCTGGGTCTCGTATGATAATATCTAGGCTAATGGATATTGTGGTTTATCATGACTTATTGCATGACTCTTTTGATTGGATGGCTGCGACCATACCTGAGTCTATTTGTTGATCCTTACTGCTGGATGGATGCATCCATACCTTGGATCTCAGTTTATATATTTACTCTATTATGGATGGCTATGCCCATGCCACATATTCATGTATCAGAGATATTAGTTTTATTTGTAATTGGAAGTCTTCCGAGAGAGGTGTTTGGTTCGAACGCATTTTCGTAAAGCATTTCACCCCTCCCTCTCTCTCGGACCTCATGCTTTAGGGGGCATTTGTTACACAATGTTTTGTCACTGTCCCTGAAATCCCCATCCTGCACATTGAAGGATCATTTATGTGACTAATACAAAGTGTCATTCCTTGCAAATACCATCATTGCATCCCTTTCCATGAGGACAACATTCCTTCTGTTGACAATTTCCTGAGCAGACCATCAGAAACACATGTTTTTGCCTTGGTGCTAATAGACCGTTATGCCCTCGCGCCAATGAGGAAGATTAACACTAGGCCCCATGCCCATTGGCGCTCTATCCCAGTGAGCTACCCGCGCCAACCTGTTTAAGGAATGTTTTTTAAATATAGAGGTGAATTTTCTATCCTAACAACTTTGTGGGCGAGTCATCTGGAGTGGTTCGACTAAATAACCATGACCCCCCTCCTTTGGCCTCTTGTTTTCACCTTTTGGGGAAACCTCCCAAGGGATGAGGCCTCCCTTCCACCATTGTAGGGATCCCAAACTCCTCCTCTCCCTCTATAAATAAAGCTATCTCCCATTGATACACTAACTGAACATATTATCGCTGAAAGGCTGAAGAGAATTCTTGAACTTTTCGCTAGAAATATAGAACAGAAAGAGACCTTTTTCGAGAGACCTTAGGCTTGTTTCCTCACCTCGTCTGAATTCCCCGACGACCCTTCGACTGAACCCCGTTTAAGGAGGCTGCAACGTCAAGGCTTCGGTTGTAACTCTTTCTTCTCCCATCTTGTGTTAATGTGTTTTATTTGATGCAATATGCTTAACCTTCCTTGACTGGTTAGTTGATCATGAATGAAATCATTGTCTTGTACGTTGCTCTTGTTTGCTGATCTTTGTGCAGGTATCCAAGCACTGTTGCGGAAGGATTGTGACCCATCGAGATAGAGATCAAGGGGCCACCACCACTACAGCGACGACATCGTTGGACTCCAGGTAGGCCAATCTACCCCATCCTTTTCATTTATTAATTAGGAACCTACACTCTAGATTGTCCCTTTGTTGCTAGACCCACTTTAGGGCTAGAGGGATCGTCTCTGTCCGCAGAGAGGATTTACCTTCCCAACAGGGAGGAATTTGGGAGTCTCAAACACCTTGGAATGATTTTCCAAGGCTTTTTGGATATATGGAGAAATAGATGATTTCAATGTTTGAACCTTTGGTGAGCATAATTTTTAAATTACGCCTCATTTTTCTTTCTTCAGAAGCTTTGCCATGACATTAGAGATGATTATCTTTCTTGGTTTCCCAATGATAGTCCTTAATTCAACTTTCTTTCCTTCCCAATTTTTTTTTTTAATAAAAGTTCTTGAAAATTAAAAGCTATCATCCCCAAATATTTTAACCATTGGAATCCTAGTACAACATCAACACCACCCATTGGAATGGAAATAATTATATTATTCAATACATATTCACCCATGGTTAGCTTGATATTATGGAACTTTCCAGAGCAATTTATAATTCCTCCATTTGATACCATCACTTGATACTCTGGTGTTAGCTATAAGAAGCAATTCATTTCCTTGGATATCTTACAATGAATAAAATTATGGGTACCACCTGAATCAATAAAAAATATTACCTTTTTCTTCTTGATATATCCTTCTTTCTTGAGAGTTTGAGGAATAGTAATTCCTGCCAATGCATGACAATATATGGTTGGATTCATTTCTTCTTTCTCTAGGGTTGGTTCCTGTTGTATATCTTCCTCTTTTGATGTTTCTTGTTCCTTTTCTTCCTCATCTTCACAATCTATGTAGAATAATTTCTTCTTAATGCACTTATGACCTTTAGTGTATTTTCTATCACAACTATAACAAATCCATTTTTCTGTTCTTTCCTCACATTGTTGTGGTGTCAACCTTGTAGGTTTTGGAAGGCTAGGAGTAACAAAATTTCCATATTTATAGTTTTTAGTGGTAGACTTCCTTGTTTCCATAATTTTTCTTTCAAATTTTCTTGCCACCCTGAATGTCTTCTCCAATGAATCAGGTTCCCAATGGTGAACCTCATGTTGGATGTTATCCTTTAAATTCCCTATGAAGACGTCAATCCTATGCTACTCTATAATATATGTTACCCTAATATTCAAATTTTGTAAGTACTCCACTGTTGAACCATTTTGTTTGTAATATTCCAAACATTTAGCCTTCAACTAAATGGAATATTATAGTTTGTTTTGTCACTAGGTTGGTGAATAAGTGGGTGGGGAGGCTCATAAGTCTCCTTAGCAGTAGTAAAAACACTTCAAGTGTGAAAGGAGACATTTTTCAGCAGCTAAATAAAGCGCCTCCAAGTGTGAACAGGGTTGGATCATGTTGATTTAGTCAACTTTGACCAAGTCAACAACGTTGTTATGGAGGAGTGGAGATTAATTGAGGAATAACGCAGTTTTGGAGGGAGATGGATCTCATGAAGGAAATGACCTAATTGAGTGGGGCCAAGGGCAAGCAAGCTCATATTATATTTAAGGAAGAGGATGGAAGCCATTTGGGATCATGTTTTGGATTATTATTTTTGTGTATGGTCAATTTAGACTACTTGCATTCTTCAACTGTTTAATTGATATTGTTGTGTTGTTTAGCACAGGGTATTCCTGATCGAGAATCCCACCTCTTCCATTGAGGAGCTCTTGGAGGAGTTTGCACTATACTTCCATAATCAGGAATTTGGTCAAGCTTCAGTCTCATGTACAATGCAGTTTTTCTTAGAGATGGGTTGTGTTGCAAGGGTGTAGCAGTGGAGGAGAGAAATCTCCAATTTTGGAGCTTATTTTCTAGTGAGGGGACCAGCCCTTCACCTATCGAGTTGATTGGATGTTGTTTTAGATGATAGATCATTCCTTCAGCCCCATATCAGTATTCATTCCCAAGGAGTGCGTAAGTCAGGCAGTAGAAATGCAATGGGAAACTCAAAAAAGGCTGAAAATTCAAACTTAAAATCTGGCCAAACCATTTCTGGGTTTTTCTGGGTTTTGTGAGTAGTGTTACACCATTTTTGGTCATCTAACCTATTATCATTAGATGGACCCAAGTACACCATGTAAGACCAATTTTACCCTAAGTAAAATTGCTTTCACTATGTGAAATAACTTAATAAAACACATTTATTAGGTTGTTTATGGTCTAAACAGGAAACCCCAAAAGGAAATATTAAACAAACCTATATTTGTTTGATTTTCCTGGTCATGTTTAACCAAAAAAAAAGAAATTAATTAGATAAATCTTTATTTATCTTCTTATTTTCTAGGAATAATTATTTAAACCTTATTTAAATAATATTCCTTGTTAAATATGACTAAATCACCCATAAATAATTAAATAAATCATTATTTATTTGATTATCTTTTAACCACCTCCTTAAAATGATAAATAAATCATTTGTTTATTTATTATTCACAAATAAAGGGATTTGACCCAAGTCAAATACTTTTTCCCTCCAACAAATATAATAAAATATTCCATAAAAGGTGGATCTAGATTTGGTTAATGTTATTTTAATCATGCACCAAGATCTAGAATGACCCAATATTTTGTTATAAATAGGAGGGTTTTCCTACCATTCTTCACCTTTTGTTGCCTATTAGATCACTCTGGATCTAAACTCTTAGTCTGACTTTGAGCCATTATCATTGTCATATTTTCCATTATTTGCTGTGTGAGCTCCCTTTGAGTTCTATCTTTGTCTGGGTTTTCTACACCAACAAGAGAGAGAAATGCTAGATCTGAAGTGCCGAGGACTTCCAAGAACCCATCCCATTGAGGAGAATTGGAAACACCTTCTTGTTTTCCTCCCAGGTGCCCTTAATACAAAAAATTCTTTCAAAAATTGTTCTTGTCTTGTCTATTGGATGTATGGAGCAAAACCTTATTTTTACTACTTAATGTCTCTATATGCATAGATCTGGTTTTTTGCGGCACTTGTCTTGATCAACTAACTGCAGATCTGAAGATATTGGCAACCATATTTGATGTTAGGGCTATAATTTATGCGTAGCTAAAGTGGTCTTTTTTCGTACACTTCGACAAAAATTCATACTAACAGGTAGAGTCGTGGTGAAGAAAGTGCGGATCATTTTGAGCACTATAACAACCTTGGGAACATGGTTCTTCTTCATAATAACGATGTTCCAACAACAACGACGATGTGACACATTTCCAGTGCTTGGTTTCTTTGGTGTATTTCAGCCATCTTGTGGCTTGAGTGCATTCATTTTGGAGCACTATGTAATTTCTTTTGATGTTGATATATAATGAGATGGCTCAGCTGTTTTCTGCCCATGTTTATGATGTTTTGATGTATTCCGGCATTTTTCTAGCTCTACATGTTTAGTTCTTATTTTACCGTAGTTGGAATTGTGCATATGTTCTATATTTCTGTCTTTTCCATTTTGTAATATTACAGTGGTATCAGAGCATAATCTTGGCTCAGCCTCTGGAATCTCAGCCAATATGCTATCAAGAAGACAAGAAGAGAAGATGAACATAAAAGACAAAAAGAAGGCTCCATTCTTTGGAGGAAGGAAGGAAGAGAGGCTCTCAAAGCTTCTTTTTCAATCTGTACAAAGCATTAAAGGAGATCTCAAGGAGATGAGAATCTCCAAGAGAGTTTGAATCTGAAACAAACTCTAGATTTTGATATGATGAGTGTGAGCATGCAGCCATACATCATGATGCACAACACATTCTTATGCCCAAATTTGGTATGAGGGAGATAGAAGAAGAAGGAATGCCTAAGAGGGAAACTCTTAGTGATTTACTGCAAGAATATGAATCTCAAAATGAGAAGTTTAGAGATCATATCACTTTTCCAGAGTTTTGCAAGATCAAGGTGGAGAGAAGCAAGCAACATGAAATGAGTAGATTTTTCCTATATACTTTTGATGGGTCACCAACATGTTCAGTTAGAGCTTGGGTGGAGGAGTTATACACCTATTTGCAACAGAACCAAGTTTCGGAAGATGAAGCCATCAAAGTTGCAGCGCTGCATTTTGAAGGTAAGGCCTATGCATGGTGGATATTTGAGTCTTTTTCATTAAGAAATGCAAATATTTCCTCTTATGAAAATTTCGCTAAGATATTAGTGGAAAGGTTTGATGGAAAACATTCTAAAACATCATTGGTGGAACCAAACAAACCAAAACAAACAAAACCCTGGCATATGATGGAGGAACCTATGAACTCAAATCCACTTCAGAAAACTATTGAAGAGGCTCACATCTTGCATAATACCTTGCTAGAGGCAAGAACTATGTCCCATGATCGTGAACAAGAGGGCATGAAGATCCCTTTCCAAGAGAGGATCCTCTTATTGAGAAGGTGACTCCCATTCATATTGGAGAGGAAGAGAAGGATGGGGGCAACAACGCTGTCATATCTAGAGCACATCTAGCACCTCATGTAGAGGTAGATGGAGCACTTGCTCCAACAAGAGGGATTCTTGTGCCTTTGCAAGGAATTCCCCAAGATCTCATATGTGGAGATCAAGGCACAATCAATGAACAACATGATTGTGAAGCATTGCAGATGGAAGGAGAAGGTAGGGAGGAAGGTCAGCATCACATGATGAGGAGCACACACCCCTATATATTTCAAAGGGTTAATGCAAAGAATAGGCAGACTGATTTGCGCTGTGAGGGTGGGGACAAAGTTGTCCATCCATATGTAAAATCTACCCTTGACATTGATGTCTCATTACATGGAAGCATTCCATCGGGAGACCACCAGATCAGGAGATGATGAGGAATGCTTCACATTGGATAACACCACTCTTAGATCCTAGAGGGGTGGATAATTTTGAGGGGTCTATTACAGCGCAGAGAGTTTTGGGTAGACTCAAGGAGGAGGGAGACATTCTCCCATTTTCATCATTGCCCACTCTCACTACACATACTGCACTGACAGAAGTTGTTGCCGTGATGGAGGATGGCACCTTCGTGGTGCAAGGGAGCTTCTCCATGGATTTGGAGAAACAGAGGGAACTTCCTTTGAGGAAGAAATCCTCCATACTTTGGATTAGATGGAGGTCACTCATGCTTACATTGGCCAAGATCGAGAGGTACTTTTTGGATAGTAGCTTCTCATGGGAGGCCCATTTCCAAAAATCACCACTTCTATTTGAGCATGAGCAGCTGCATGATGGGCATGGCAGAATTTTGGAGGATGAATTTGGCATGAGGGATGTAAAATGAGTAGACAACAGCATGTGGGGAGCTTCACATTTCAAATCTTCAACGCTGTCTCTTAGGAGGATTGATCCATATTGGAGATCTCAACTCTTGGTAGACTACTCCAAGGATATTGGTGCTTGCATGATTCTTGATGACCCAGATGGAGATGATAGATATGTGGTGGATGATGTGGTCATCTATTCTTATGGCATAGTCTTCTTGACTAAAGCTTATGAGCTCAAGGAGAAGCTGTTACATGCAGCATATGAGGACTTCCTTTCTATGCACTTTGATGCATATCATTCTTTGATGGAGGAGTTCACTTGGGAGGGCATCCAACATGATATATTTTAGCATATGGAGAGATGTATAGCCTAGATATTGATGGAGAGGTTGGCACAACCACTTCCCTACTCATTAAGAGTGAGGGAGAATTTCCAATTGAGCCATTTCAGCTCAAGGACCAAAGTACATGGTGAAGAAGGTAAAATTTTGCATTATGATTTGTACTTATGTACTTTATATGAGCAGCATGTTGTACCAAGGAGGGTTATCCCTTTTTGCATATTATATTATGATGTACTTGAGGCCAATTGCAGCATCGAGATTGGCTATGTTTTTGGTGGTTTCTGTGGGAAGCCACATGATTCTTGGTTTGCACTATTGACACCACATTGTCCACATTGTACCTTCATGATTCCATCTTATGGGATGATTGTGGCATCAAAAAAGTGGATGGAAGAGCACTTGTTATTATTTTCTTTTAGGCAGGCAAGGAATGCATTGTGCTGGTTCCATGTGTGGAACTATGATCCATGTTCCGGTTGTCATATGGCAGCTTGTTTTCATTGGTTTTTGCTTCCATATATTGCTGATATTCTTATGTTCATGGGGAGCTTTGTTTGGAGAGTGGGACAAGAGTTGGAGGTGCCCATTGGGAGTATGATTCTCCCTACTTTACATGTTGTATGTTTCAGGAGAAACAATGGGCAAACCATGATTTCCATACTACATCTCTTTTCTTCATGTGGGAGGAGCCATTTGGAGAACTTGAGTTCTTGGAGGAGGTACTTCATGGCTGATTTGTTTGTTGGGGTAACTTGGGCCATTCTTGTAGGCCATGTAATTTCAGCCCAAGATCAGCAACAACCCCATACTTACCATAAATGGATAGATAAACAACTTGGATGGGAAAATCTAAACTCTCCATGCAGCCCCAACACATTGCATAAACCAGGGGTTGATGATTTATTTGATAAGCTACCTAGAATGTCTCATTTCATTTGGATGATAGCATGTGTAGGGGAGAATCTCATTGGGGATGCGATTTCCTGTGTTTATCATCACTCCTACCTTGAGAAGGCCATGGAACAGCAAGAAGGTTTCCACTTACACCTTCCACCTTTTCATGATGTGAGCCATCTGGTTTTGCATACTTGGGAGGAAACATTGGAGGGCATATTTATTGCAGATTATTTTGAGCAGTGGTTGGGAATATTGATGAGGAGGCCACAAGAGGAGGAGGGTAGGATTTTTTCTCTCCTTATACAGTTTCTTGAGGACAAGCAACATTTTGAAGGGGAGGATTGTAATATTCCAAACATTTAGCCTTCAAATAATGGAATATTATAGTTTGTTTTGTCACTAGGTAGGTGAATAAGTGGGTGGGGAGGCTCATATGTCTCCTTAGCAGCAGTAAAAACACTTCAAGTGTGAAAGGAGAAATTTTTTAGCAGCTAAATAAAGTGCCTCCAAGTGTGAACAGGGTTGGATCATGTTGATTCAGTCAACTTTGACCAAGTCAACAATGTTGTTATGGAGGAGTGGAGATTAATTGAGGAATAACGCAGTTTTGGAGGGAGATGGGTCTCATGAAGTAAATGACCTAATTGAGTGGGGCCAAGGGCAAGAAAGCTCATATTATATTTAAGGAAGAGGATGGCAGCCATTTGGGATCATGCTTTGGATTATTATTTTGTGTATGGTCTGTTTAGACTACTTGCATTCTTCAACTGTTTAGTTGAGATTGTTGAGCTGTTTAGCACAGGGTGTTCCTGATCGGGAATCCCACCTCTTCCATTGAGGAGCTCTTGGAGGAGTTTGCACTATAATTCCACAATCAGGCATTTGGCCAAGCTTCAGTCTCATGTACAACACAGTTCTATTTAGAGTTGGGTTGTGTTGCAGGGGTGTAGCAGTGGAGGAGAGAAATCTCCAATTTTTGAGCTTATTTTCTAGTGAGGGGACCAGCCCTTCACCTATAGAGTTGATTGGGTGTTGTTGTAGGTGATAGATCATTCCTTGCCCCATATCAGTAGTCATTCCCAAGGAGTGCATAATTCAGGCAACAAAAATGCAATGGGTAACTTAAAAAGGTCGAAAATCCAAACTTAAAATCTGGCCAAACCATTTCTGGGTTTTTTCTGGGTTTTGTGAGTAGAGTCTGTGGCTGAAAGTGTGGATCATTATGAGCACTCTAACAACCTTCCACACATGTTTCTTCTTCATAATAACAACAGTTTGCAGTAGCAGCAGCAGTAGCAACACACATTTCCAGTGCTTGGTTTCTTTGGTGTATTTCAACCATCTTGTGGCTTGAGTGCATTCATTTTGGAGCACTATGTAATTTTATTTGATGTTGATATATAATGAGATGGCTCAGATATTTTCTGCCCATGTTTATGATGTTTTGATGTATTCCGACATTTTTCCAGCTCTACATGTTTAGTTCTTATTTTACCGTAGTTGGAATTGTGCATATGTTCTATATTCTCGCCTTTTCCATTTTGGAATATTACATTGTTTGATATTTATCAATTGGATAAAGAATGTGTTTCTCTTTGTATCCTCATAATGTATGTCATTTCCTCCATAAAAATTTACCAAGTGACAAGTGGTTTATGAGAACAAATCCATCAATACCATACAAACTGATTGGGTTCTAAATATAAAGTTGTAATGCATACCTTTTGTGAGTGTTGCACATCATGGAGATCAAAATATTTCTCCATCTTTCGTATCCATGTTACCTGATCCTTTCCATAAAACTTACTCATATTTATCTTTGGAATTTGGTGGTTATTAAACCAAACATTGGAGTCTCTAAAATCATAATTCATATTCTTTTTGTCCTCGTCATGATTCTCATAGATTACCTTGTCACCACCGGGAAGCCTTTCTTCCAACAACTTTGTCAAAAATTCCTTCAAACCTTCCATGTCTGCTTTCAAAACATCCATCTAAGATTCCATGCCATCCTTCAAAACTTCCATTTCTTCTTTTAAACCACCCATGCCACCTTTTAATTCTTCCTTTAAACCATCCATCTCTCCTTTAATTTCATCTTTGGTTTCTCTGTGTGAGAGCGACGTAATTTTGATATATCATGTTGCAATTATTCCTCTTCATGCGTCATAGTAGAGCTTTTTGAGGGCTTAATGGGTGTAGAATTATTTTTTTTTAGGGGAATTTTATAACCCAATACTGATATCTATGCTTCAATATTCCCTTGGAATCACTTCAAACTAGTTTTTCAAACAAAATTTATGTAATTTTATTAAAAAAATACACACCTTTTTCTTTCTTTTAGGAGCTCAATATTGAAATTTTTTTAACTACGTAATTTCGGCTCTCCAAGGTCTGAAATTTCATCTTGTGGTAGCCATATGAGTCTTCTTTCCAATGATACAAGTCTGAACAAAATAGGATTTTTCAAGCTAATGCTATTCCCAATATCCCATGTTGACATGATTATGGCATGGTTCAGTAGATCCAACTTGTATTGAGTGCCACATGTCACTATTTCAATATTCAGCCTGAAATTGCTACAAGATAAACTACAATCTGTGTACTTTCAACCACTTTTTACATAATTCAAATATGATGCCTGAAACGAAAGTTATGACGATTTTACCTAGGTCACCTATTTTAGATGGAATTACGGAGCTTACAAAAACCATAAATTACTCGGATCATATATCTGAAAATATAGCGAACCAAGATCTGAAATTCGTACACAAAGTTCACTGACCATTACGACTCCACATGGTTGCAATTTTAGCTTCTAAATCTTTCTAGAAAAAAATTATAGCACAAATGCCACAAATGAGCACATTTGAAGTAGCAGAAACCCTAGGTAAAGTTACGTCACCAGATGTTATGCAACTTGACTCAATAAATAGAGAGAAAAGATAGATAAATGAATTAAAAATAGATTCTTGAGGAAACCTCCTTTACATTACATAAATGAACAATTCTTGGATGATACAAATGACACAAATGACGATACCAAGCATGATGACGATACCTCCTTGGTATATGTAGGAGTCTAAGGGGTCACAATATAATAAGAGCATACATAACAATAATAATGTAAGGGAACAACAATAGTAATAGTGGGCTTCTATGGGGCACAAAAATAACAACGTGGGGGATACATGGGCACAAAAATAACAATAGGGGGGCTACACTAAAATTAATAATAAAATTGGCTACACTAGTGACATAGGGACCCTAACGGAGGTCATACATGACAAATTTCCTTTTCATCTCAATGGGAAACTTCTTGATCGAAGGCCCAGTATTTTAGCTCAAAAATGAAAGTGATAAAATGATAACTAGAATGACAATGACCGTACTGTCACCAGGAATCCAACGCAATTCGTTTCGTTGAAAACCGAGTTCCGATGAAGGAATTATGGTCTGCTGATCGTCGTTTAGAACAAGCAATTTTATAAAAAAATTGTAGAATAGGCACATGTCGATGACATGGCAGCCCAGACAGCATTCAGGGAATCTTCTTCAATTTTTGTCCAATGGGACTATGACAATTGTCACTGCTGGATTCGCCAGTTTGGTTTGTGAAGGTGAAATTTGTCCAATGACCTCCTAAGGTTGAATTTGGGTTTGTGATATTATGTGTTGGAAATTATTTTATTATTATTATTAAGATTGGATTGATATTATATTATTATATATATACTTATAATATACTATATGGTTTTATGATCATATGTTATATTATATTATTATATATATTAATATTTAATTATTAATCTAAACCTTAATCTAATTTTGAATTCCATATATATATATATATATTATTAAACCCAAATCAACATTTAATACAGTGGCACATTACAAACCATAGACCGATGGCATATTATTTCAAAGTCGAATTCATATGGTGGATTATTTTATTCAAAGTTTAGGCATTATATTCAATGTCCTTTAAATTATGTAGAAACATTATGGTATGGAGGGGCAAGGTTGGGGCTTGACCCCACAACCTCCCCCATACATTCTTGGCGCCTTCACCAATGTAACAAGTGGGCAGAACCTGAAATGTATTGTGGCCCATTTTAATTTGAATGGTGGTAGACTACGGTGGTGGGAATGGAGGGGGCCATCCCCGCAGGCCAGCCCTCCTCCACGCGACCCTTTGATATAACCATGCTCCAACCACTCAACGATAATGTGGAATTAAGAGTGCGATTATCCCATTTAATCCGGGATTGAGCCCTAATTAATCCTCCTACTAATTAGCAACAGAATTAGAGGCAACGCCAAATTCAAAGATTCCACCAAAAATGCTAGAGTTAGCTGGAGTCCTTCCAGATTTGGAGGAGAAATTGGGGGATTTTTTTGTTGTTGCCATAACTAAGTCAATTTTCGACCAAATTGAGCTTAGAAAGAGCCATTATTGGCTAATTGGCATTCTATGGACATATTGGAATAGGTTGTAGAGGAAAAGGAGCAAGTTACAAAGGTTTTTGTTTCCTTGAAGAATTTTGAAGCCTAGGGCCACCAGGAGGGAAGGTCATTCCTAGAGCATCTGAAGGCCAAATTGAGTAAATAAATAGTCATTTTTGATATATTTCGATGTTTTGAACTCATTGGAGTAGTTTCAAAAAGAATTTGATGCATGTAAACAATAATTTGAGCACTATTGAGCTAATAAAGAGGCCCAAGCCATGGAAGCTGGACTAAGCACATGTAGCCCAAGAGGGGTGAAATCCTTCATCAAAAATTTGTTTTAATGGATCAATTGTGATGGTTTTTATTATTTATGTTTCTGCTGTTCAACCTTTTAAATTCATACTTTATGCCTTCAATTTCACTCATAAAACTCAACTTAATTTCCTGTTTTGACACACATAAGCAACAAGGAAATCTGTACATCAAGCATAAGATCAGTAAATAAGTTTTATATCCAAAAATGAAATTAGCACAAAAAAACTAACATTCATAATTCAGATCACTTCTCAACATAGGTGTTGAATAATTTTTGATCATCGAACATAGTCTCCCTATTTTAATCGAACATTTCTTCAAACTCCTTCACCTTCTCTCTCTCATATTCTCTAAGCCATTCAACTAGTGTCATTATTACAAGCCTTTGAGTTCTTTCTGGTTTACCATTTAAAGCGTATGTTGATCTTTTGTAAGGGTGTTCTTCTTGGAGGAATGCCCTGGAGTAGTTATACACTGGATTTTTTAGGTGGTTAGATCACCTAGCCTTCAAAGAAGGTCCACAACATTTACATCCATGATACCCTTTTGTTACAAGACCTGTGAAATTATTGTATACGTTCCGACACGTTAGAGACCATGAAGATCATAACAATTGTAGCAAATTAAATTAATATGCGAAACAATATTGTTATGTATATAAACAAATCAATAAAAATGTAATTTACTAGAGAAAAATCCTAAGCCTAGATAATCATGTATGCTGTAAACACATATACCATACAACCTAAAAATCCTCTCTCTTTTGATGGGTCTTGATACATTGTACACATGTATCCCTTCCCATAATTACTTTAAATCATCTACAAATGGATGTAATTAGACATCCATATTATTCACTTGTATTCTACTAGCGACTATGAGATCCAACATAATATGTTCATTCTTCACGGACAACCATGGGGGGATATTGTTATTGATCACTACTACAAGCCAAGCATAATATCTGGTGTCTTGGAAGGAACATGGGTTGACACCATCCATGGCTATGCTGAGTCGTAGAATTCGTACTGCATCCTTGAATTTTTTAGGCCATGTATCCTCTATATGCTTCATGGCTATTGAATATGTTGGGATTCACATAAATCTCGACTCACTTCTGTGCAAGGCATGGCATCCCTGAAACATAGTTAATTATTTGCAACAAAATATCCTTTGAATCCTTAGGATTATATGCATGTGCCTCAATATCTTATGAGGAGGAACATGTGGTTTGCCTATTTTTAAAATTTATTTATGGTACCTATCAAGCCCACATTTCAGACATATCTCTTTGTTTTTATATTATCCTCTATATAGAATATAATCATTCAAACATGCATTATATGATATGTACTCAACACCCAACATTTTAAACAACTTTTTTGCCTCTTTGCAGCCACTCGACAAGACATTATCACTTGGAAAAACCTTGTCTTTGAATAACCCGCAGTTGGTGGTGGATATAATTGTACAATGTAAATATTTAACGTTTGTAAAATCAAGAATTTTTAATGTTGATTGTGTGAAAATATTTCTCAAAATATAAGGGCCTTGATCAATCATGCAAGTGAATTACTTTAATATTGCTGAAAAACATGCATTCAACATTCCAAACTTTTTTTTCAAGTTTTAAAACAACATCGTTGTCCCCAACTGAGTAGACTTTGACTTGCCTCCAGGTCCAAAGAGAGGGGTGGTTGAAGCAAATTTCAGGCTTTCGAATAATGTATCAGTGATATGAGCACCATCCCCTATATCATTGTTTTGGAATGCATCTAACAACATGGCCTCCATGGCAATCATATCCCATAAGTAATCATCCATGCCAACCTCCATTTTATTTCCTTCATTGCCAACTTGTGATGAAGAACTACTATTGTTGTAGTATTTCCTAATTGGTGAACCTGGATGTAGTGGGAATTGAGTAAAAGTTGATTCAACCATTCTTTGTATGCTTCCTCTCCATGTCTTGCTCTTAATGCAACCTTCTCTCTATTTAACTTTGTAGTAGGATGCACCAGAAGATGGTAGGTGGGCCATTCATAATCACTAGAATCCTAATTGAAAAAAACATTGAACGTCATTAGTAAAATATTAATGATATTGATAAGAAAGTCAATGCAATTGGTTTTTTGAAATTACATTATACCAAACAATTATTACCATCCTTTATCCAGGATTGTGGCTGGAAGATTATATGTTCCAATTGGCAGGGCGAAGATGTCCATTTTCATCTACCAACTTCTTGCAATATGATTCTCCTAATAAGATCTTCTGACATTTTTGAAATGGATGAATATTTTATGCATATGAACTATATTTTGAATCAAGATCCTACAAATTTGGATACATTTTTATTGAAATTGACATGGATAAAAAAAATGAATTCAATTAGATAATCAAAATATAAATAAAATCTGAACTTACTCGAGATGGAAAGGGAGAACTCTGCGAAGGAATTTGATCAACAATATGGAATGAGCTGAAATTTGAAGAATTGAACATTTGATATTATTGAGATTTTCTCCCCGTATTTGAGAAAAATTAGAAATAACTTTTTTTGCATATATCTAAAATTAATTTCGAGAAACATATAACCACAATATGATTTCATATAGTTTTCAAACTATTTTTCAAGAATAAGGCGACTTTAAGCGAAAAATGTATACTGTGAACTACTGTAATTCATGTGGATGTGTCCTAAAGGATAATTTTAGATGGATATACCATTTTGTGTGAAAATAAAATTTCAGATAGATTTTAAACCCTGTCGATGCTCTTATCAGGATGAATCGCACCGATGCATTTAAATCATAACAACACCAGGGCGTTCAAATAATAACCACACCAACTTATAAAATTTCGAAAATATAAAACATTTTATCATATCAGTGGTCTTATACAAAACCACACCGATGCATTTGAATAAAAACAACACCGGTCAACACCTATTTCTGGGATTTTGAAAATAAAAATGAACTCTACCATGTCAGTTCTCTTACAACAATTAAAACACTGATAAATTTAAATACAAACCACACCATTGTGTTAAAATATTAACCACACCATTTTGGGATTTAAAAAAAAAAGGAATTCTAGCATGTCAGTGCATTGATAAAATTTAGCACCTCGACAATTTCAGTGCACTTTACTTGTAAACGCACCAATTCTGTTGACTATAGGACACACCAATGTTCGAATTAAGTGAAAAAAAGTGATTTTTTTTTTTAAATTGAAAAATGAATGAAAATTAATTTATCGAAATCTAATTTCATAATTTATTTTAAATAGTAAAAAATTATTCACTATTTCATTATTTTTCCCAAAATTTCAAGGTAGCGATTTGCAAGAGTGAGATACTGAGAACAATGTGTAGCATCAAAGTACTTTGGAGAAATAAAACTATTTAGAAGATCATAAGCTGAAAGATATGGCGATTCACTCAAAACCCTGCATAGTAAATTTTTTATATTTCGTTGTTGATTTTACTAAATTTTACAATTTTTGTTAGGGTTTAAATAAAAGAGAGATCATTTGCAAGAGAGACATACCTATATCACTTTGGAGAAAAAACATATTTTGGAACTGCAAAAAGATCAAAATTTGAAAGGTATAGTGATTCACTTGAAAACCTGCATAGAGAAAAATTTAAATTTTACTGTTAATTTTTTTTACAATTTCTGTTAGATTTATTCAAAATTCAGAAAAAAATAAAAAAAACCTGTACAATAAAAAAAATTCAATGCCCCACGCTTAAACCCTTGCTTCTTCTTGCTTATGTGACTGCAAGATTTCACCTTAGGGTTTAAATCCCTCTACCCTTCACAATTAGGGTTTTTCATTTTAGGAAATTTAGATTTAATGGGTTTGTGTACTTATTATATATAGAGCATTTAACATGTAAAGTAGGGGGATCACTTATTGAATTAGATCCAAACCCTTTCGACCTTGTCAATTTTTTTAAAAAACAATGTATGTTTTGCGGTGTGCTAGTGTAGCATATCACATTGGTGTGCACTGTGTAATACAACACACCGATGTATTATAACCCTGTCGACTTTGTGCAGTCTGTTTATCAGTTTTATCGGTGTAATATAACCCACCGACACGTTCATCTACCAAACAACACCATTAAGTCACTGTGGTGCTTTTATCGTTACAAATCACACCATCATAAATTTTAAAATTTATTTTTCGCTATCGGTGCTGAAAAATTAAACGCCCAGTGCATTTAGTGGCTTAAACACACGTTTATTCAAATAAACGCACCGATTACCAAAGCTCTTTTTGATTGAAAATTATTTAATTTATGTATAAAATATGTTTAATGGAGTACATAAAAAATGTATGAGAAATTTTCAAGTAACAAAAATACTAATTGACACAATGATAACACATCCAAAAAAATAGAGAAGACAAGTTCTTTGTAAACTCTTTACAAAATTAATATGTTTGAACTATATGAAAGTAAAACTAATATTTATGGTTAGTATGTGTCATGCAGATCCAAAAAATAAAGAAAAAATCTATTAATTCATATATGTTTAATGTTTTACAGGGAGAAACAAAGAAGGAAAATATCATTGAATTGGTCCTTAGCTCATTTGGAGTGTTGCTGGAGGTTAATGTAAAGGAGATTTCTTTTTTACAATACTATGATGGTATAGTGGAACAGACGTATAGACATACCTTTTACTTACAATACAAAAGTCAATCCAATTATAGCAAGAACCAAATTATATCTAAACTACATGAGGCATTTCTAGAGCAATGGTCAATGCGACATGTCAGACTTGCAATAACAAAAAGATACAACAATAAAAAATAATCACTCAAAAGGTAATATTTCTAATTAAAATGATTTTCTAGAATTATATGTATATATTTTGTATTTCTTTTATTAATATCAATTTTTATATATTTAGTTTTCATATATCAATATAAAAATGGTTATTAATTTTTGCACAAGGTGAATATCCTCCCAAATGATCGACGAGTTGATATACGAAACATGCCATTAGGACGAAACATGCCATTATAAATGTCCAAAGAAGTGTACAAGGATATGGTAAAATAAATGGACATAATTTCATCATAGAAGGAGCCATATCAACAACAACGTGCTTCAAATGTATGTAATCATGATTGAATTTTCACATATAAAAAATATTTAGCATTAAATATTAATTTTCAAGTATTTTGTTGCAAAAAATAAAACAAAATGGAACTCATTCAACACATAAAATAGGTCGACAAGGAAGAAAAGGGTTGATATAAAAGTTTGTGAGTACTTGTTAATGTTTCCTTATAACAACTCAAGGTTTCATTTTGTATATTTTAATTTGTCTTACAACAAACATCCTTGAATGTCTTCAAATAGGTGCTAACATACAAAGAAGATGCATCGAAAGAATTGATTGTCATTGGTTAAATATGGGTTGTGAGTGTTAGCACAAGGAGTCACTCCTTGATTGAAAAAGGAATAAGCCTTACACATCATAGTTCATTTCAAAATTTAAAGGGTTTTTTGGGTGGTGGGATGGATTCTTAAAGATTTTGAAATGATTTTTATATTATTTAAGACTTTCATGAATTTGGAAAGCTGTGGTAAGTATAAATTGTATGGGTAAATTGGTATTATAGGGAGAAAAGTGTAGAAAATGAAGAATATGGATAATTGGTACCTATTCTAGGAAATATTCATATCCTAAATCAGTCACACAACTATAATGATGGATCTTTACACAAACTATGTTTATGCAAAGTAAACAACATTCTAAAAGTAGATTGCATGCATAAAGTATTTCACAAATACTTTATGAAATTTTCACTAACATGTTCTACAACACATATATGATTTGCAGAAAGTTGAAAGCAAATAATTTACTATCAAATCCTTTAACAATTTATCACTCACACCTTACTAGTTGCTACAACTGATAATTATAATAAATTAACAAAGAAAAAAGCCACACCATACATTAGATGGTAATTGAGTCAAAAAATCCTCCAACATGAAGTAAAAAGGATTTTCTTTATTATATTCAATCTTTAGGTAGACCAACATACAACCTGGAAATGGTATTTACAAATGGTATATATAGAAATAGAGACACCAAATCCATCTCTTCTAAAAAGAAGGAAACACTACACTTAACATTACATAGGTGTCATAGGACATTAAAACCACATCCCATCGAAATATAACTGAAAGGACATATGTAGAAGAAAGAAGAGAAGAAATATGGGTTGAACTACTGAGTGTGCTTTCATGCTGCCCATTTTTCTGCTAATTTTTCTCCTTATGTATTTGGTCTTTAAATAACCATGTATCTTCATTTAATATGACCTACAACAACCTCATAACCACATTTCACCATCACTTGTTATATCCATTTGGTTATGAGTCTTTATCCTTCCTTAACCGGCTCAGAAACTTTGCTGACAGGTGTCAAAATTCAGTTAAAATAGGCGCTACCGGAAATTCCGGTAAAAACCTGTAACTGTAAAAAAAATGTAATGCTACCAAAATTTTGGGTAGCACTCCGTTTATTTTTAAAAAATGCACAGAAAACATTGAAAAACCTGTGGAAACTTACTTTCTTTGAAAATCTGAGCTGCTATTCAAAATTACATTTGATAAGCAAAAAGGTGTTTTATTTGGAAACCTTTTTAGCTTCCTTTCATGTGGGCTACAACTTCAACAAGCTTGTCCAAACCTGTCTTGCTGCCAACAACTGATCTTGATCTGGTTGTTCTTGTGGTTGATTCCTTGAAAGTGGCCTTCTCCTCCTTAGAACCCTTTTTGATCTTTCTTCTTTTTGAGGGTTTTGAGTGTTTCTCTGAAGGGGTTTTATTTTTATCTTTCTTCTTAGATTCCTTTGTCTTTGACCCTTCAGATTTTTCTTCTATATCAATGACCTCTGTCATTAAATTTGGATTGTACAGAGCCTTGGACTTAAGCCTGAACTTGTTGCTGTCTCTGGTATGCCTTTTTCTGGTACTAGCAACAGGTTTGGCTTCCTCTTTCTTCTTCTTACTACTGATCTCATATCCAACATATTTGAGGAGTTCTTCATCAAATTTTGTAGGTTGATAATCTCTCTGCATTTTCTGCTGAATATCTTCTTTCAAAATTTTCGGTAGCATATGTGCTTTAGATTTCTTTGTAGTTCCAGAACTTCCTCTTCGATATTTGGTGTAGACATTAGGAAAAGGAGGAATGGGGGGCACCATTTTCATATACTTGGGTTTATCAACTGAGGAGCTCTCTCCTTTCTCCAAATTTCTCTGATCCTTGAATGAAGAAACATTTTCTTTCCTGCTCTTGGCCTTATGGATGTTTTCCTTCTTAGCCTTACTCTTGGTTATTTTTGCAGGATGAGGGTGTTGTTGAGAGGATGGAGGTGTAGGTGGAGGTTGGCCTGACCTGTAAAACAAGAAATGGTCCCAGGTTTGATTTATTTTCATTAACTCCTCTTCAACTAAAACCTTGATGAGAGCTTGATGATAGAAGCTATATTATGAAGTAGTAGTGTGATTTTTGATCCTTGCTGACATCTTTGTCAGACTCTTCAGCAAGAAGTATGGAAAATTGAGGGTCTTCATACCTGCAACATGAAAAAATAAATCTCATATAATAAAGAAACACAACTGTATACATCCTTTCACAAGTGAGGTAAATCTTGATGAGTTTAACAACTTCTACCTAGTCATTGTTGAGATAGCTGCTTGGAATTACTTTGGCCTAGTTGGGATCTCCGCGTGAATCATTGAGGAAACTATTGAGGTATCCTCCAGTGATAACATGACCTTTAAACCACCTTTATCCTTCCCGTGGAAGGTTAAATGCCTCAACAATTGAGTCTGCTGAAACCTGCAATGTAAGACCATAGAATATGACTTTCCGTCCATTGAAAGAGTTTGCAAACTATTGAGATACTCCTAAGTGAGAGATTCCTAATATTGTGCACAAAGAATACCATCTTACTTAGATTAGCAATCTTCTCACCTTTGAATTTGCATCCACTAGGTCAGCACCATGTGACTCAATTCGTTTTATCTTCCCTCCTCTTTTAGTCATCTTCCGAAATTAATAACTCTGTCTTTGAAAACTAATAGGAGCAAGAGATAGAAGTGATTCACCTAACAAGTGTTGCTTGTGTCTTCCTCTGAAATCTTGTTTGAAATCTAGACTCCTCCTCAAAGTGAAACTCTATGAAACTGGATCTCCAACAGCTAGGCTCACAACTGATAATGCTCTTGCTTTTTCGGTGGTTTTAAAACAGAAACCATGGTTCATCACCCCATGCAATAGATTTCCATGATGTAAAATCTCCTTGACCGCAGTGTGCACCATGGGATGGCCATCATAATATTTAGTTGGCTGTGTAACTTCGGATAGAACGCTGCAAATGGCTTAAGGTAAGTGGATCTGTGATTGGCAGTCACCTTTGCTGTCTTGCTGATTATTGGTCTAAATTTTCGGCAGTGTCATTGTTTGACCAACCAAATGGTCATTGCATTAAGTCTAATGATCCATGATATTCTCCATTCGAAAAATGCGTACCTTCAAATGAGATTAAAGTGACTCGTCTGACAAACATGACATGATTAACGGTTGGGTTTATTATTTAGGATTGACACCTAAGAACTACACGTATGCCATGAATTGACTTTGAACATAACTGATTGTATACGACTATCCTCAATGCTTCAGATCCAAGATCTCTCTCTCTTGATGGTGTAGAAGAACCCAGAAAAAAATGGAACTGAAAGGGAGCTCACAAGCAAAAAGTAGAAAAATATGACAATGATGGGAGGATCAAAGTCAGACAAAAAGTATAGATCAAAGAGTGATCTCTAGGAAACAAAAGGTAGTTAATCAAAGGAAAAACACTTCTATTTATAAAAAATAATTGAGTTAGTCTAGATATTGGTGCATAATTAAAATATTATTAACCAAATCTAGATCCAACTTATACGGACTATTTTATTATTTTTGTTGGAGGAAAAATGAATTTGAATTTGGTCAAATCCCTTTATTTAGAAATAATAAATAAATAAATGATTTATTTATTATTTTAAGAATATGGTTAAAAATAATAATTAAATAAATAATGATTTATTCAATTATTTATAAATGATTTAGTCAAATGTAACAAGGAATATTATTAAATAATTATTCTTAGAAAATAGTAGGATAAATAATGAGTTATCTAATTAATTTTCTTGTTTTGGGTCAAATATGACAAGGAATATTAATTAAACAGTGGTTTAGTTAATTATCCTAGGGTAAAATTAAACAAATAAGGAATTATTTAATTATTCCTCATGGGGTTTCCTATTTAGACCAGAAATAACTTAATAAACTTTGGGTTATTAAATTATTTCTCATAGTGAAAGCAATTTTACTATGGTAAAATTGGTCTTACATGGTGTAATTTAGTCCAGATAATAGTAATAGGTTAGATGACCAAAAATTGGTGTAACACATGATGCAAATCATTTAAAAAATATTTGAAACTTATTTACATCATAACACGTGGCTTGGAAAAAAGGAAGATGTGTTTTTTTTGTTTATTTTTAAAAACAAGGGAAGTGTTAAGTAGGTAAATCCTCTCTGTGGACAGAGATGATCCCTCTAGCCCTAGAGTGGGTCTAGAAACAAGGAATCATGCTAGAGTGTAGGTTCCTAGATATTTGAATGAAAGAGGACGCAATAAGATGGCCTACCTGTGGTCCAATGCTGTCGTTGACAATCGTAGTGGTGATGAGAACCTCACGTTAATGATTTGGCAAGTCACAACCCCTTCGCTTATCGCGTTTGGAAACCTGCACAGAGATCAGAAAACGATAACCACATACCACACAATAATTTCATTAAAAAACTACTAGTCAGTTAGAGAAGAATAAGCATATTGCATTCGATAAGACAAAACACAAGATGGGAACCAGAAAATAGTCACCTATATTATTAGGTAGAAAGAAGAGATACAACCATACTCTGACGTTGAGGTCTCCTCCAGCGGGGTTCAGGCGAAGTACGTCTTAAATCTTGTTAGGGAATTCGGATGGGATGAGGGCTCTCTCGATGGAGTTCCTTCTTGATCTACCTTCTCAATAACTTAGTTATTCAACTATAGTTTAGTTCTCCAAGTTCAGATAGCTTTCATAAAGGGAGATGGCTTGTTTATATAGAGGAAAAGAAGGAGGTTGGGATCCCTAAAAAGGTGGAAGGGAGGCCTATCCTTTAGGAGTGTTCCAAGGGAGGTGGAAAACACTAACTAAAGGAGGAAACCTGTGGATGTTTAGTTCAACCACTCCCAATGACTCATCCTCGAGGTTGTTGGAATGGAACCTCCGCCTCTATTTTTAAAAAATATTCCAAAAATAGCTTGGCGTGGGTATTACACTGGGACAAAGCGCCAGGTGGCGCGGGCCCTAGTGTTAATCTTCCACATCGGCGCGAGGGTAGAACTGGCTACTCACACCAAGGCAAAAACAGGGGTTTTTGATGCTCTGTTCAGGAAATTGTCAACAAGAGGAATGCTACCTTCATGTAGAGGGATGCAATGAAGTTCTTTGCAAGGGATGACATTTTTCATAAGTCACAAAAATGACCCTCCAATGTGCGGGATGGGGATTGTAGGGACAGTGAAAAAATGTTGTGTAACAGATTCCCCCTAAAGCATGAGGTCCAAGGGAGAGGGAGGAGCGAAATGCTTTATGAGAACACATTCGAACTAAATACCACTATCGGAAAAACTGCAATTACAAATACAACTGATATCTTTGATACATGAACATGTGGCATGGGCGCAGCCATCCATAATAGAGTATATAAAAACTGAGATCCAGGTATGGATGCAGCCATCCAACAGTAAAGATCAACAAATAGACTCAGGTATGGTCGCAGCCATCCAATCAAAGAGTCATGCAATAAGTTATGATAATCCACAAAGAACCCGCAACCTGGATTTTAGTAGACAAAACCCAGGGTCTTGCGCTCTATCTCGATCCGAACAAGTAAAAATTCAAGCATGCGAATATATGAGCTGAAGTCGAACATGCAAGAAAATCGTCTGATTACCAGCCAATGATGAAAGCTGTTAACAGACGCGAGAGGAACCACCAATAATGAAAATGGCTCTCAAGGTGCAATCCACGGAATGTGAACAGTGATCTGGCATTGAACACCCACAGAGTTAGTCGATCGAAGGCCAATGATGTGGAACTTGCATCAAATGCGAAGAACCCGCCATTAAGACATGCAGGCTCCAAGGCACCAGAAGGGAGTCTCTAGATCAAATTCCTGGATAATGAGCTGAATTCGACAGGAAGTGACCTGGTCGAAGGAGGGCCATAATGTTTCCCACATCATCGACACGAGACATAGGAATATGATGTTTGTGAATCAGGACCAACAAAGAATCAGAGGGAGGTTGAAAACTGCAGAGGCAAAATTCTCTTGAACATATCAGCAGCACGACACTGGATTTGGCAGTATTTTACATCAAAGGATCTGAGGTCATGATGACATGGAAAAGAGAAAATGAGAGGTCAAAAGAGATTACCCAAACCCATGGAGGCAAAAATGACGAAATGAGATGTCCCCAACTTGACACAAATGCAGACAAGTGCCATTTTCAAGAGTGACATACTGCCAACACAACTGAAATCTGGTTCCATTTTCCCCCACCATTTCTAGCGAGTACCCCAATTATTTTTGAAAACAAGCTTGAAGGGGATAGCATATGCTTTCACTGTAAGTTTTTCTTCCGGAAAAATCCATCCTAGTGCATTTTATGAGCCCTAGGAAGGAGGAACTTGAATAACGTCATGGTGACGAAGTTCGATGTCATCATAGTTTAACGAGTTTGACAAAGGATGAACTCGGCATCTTTTCACATTTAGAGAGTTTGAAAAGAAGGCAGAAAAGAAAAACTCTAGCAGTCCCTTTTCGTAGGTAGTCTCACAGATTCGAAAAGGTAGAAAACAAAGTCTGAAAGAACCTCTTAGTCACGATAGGCTAAGGTATTCCTTTTTCGTAAATAATCCATCCCAGCCCGAAAAAGGGGTAAACGTATACTGGGTAGATATCGTTTCGCAGCCATTTAACGAGTTCAAAACGACAAGCGTCTCGGCAATCTTTTCAATTTTAGAGAGTTAGAAAAGAGTTGAAAGATGACTCTAGTAGTGAATTTTTCGTGTTTTTACGGAGTCCGAAAAAGTATAAAATATAACTCGTTACTTCATCATTGTGGCATGAAAACTTGTTGCTGCACAAGAGACATGTATAAAACCCATTTTTCGAAAATAATACAATAAAATAATCAAAAAACATGTCTTAAAACCTAATTAGGGTTGTGAAAAAGTTATAAAATGCCAAAAATGGTAAAAATAATTACTTTTCACTTTTTACCTCATGTGGAGCAATAGTTACCCATTTTACTATGCAATCTTGCGGCGACGATAGTGGCCAATCCAGTAGATCAATCACAAATCCGTTAACTCCAGGTAAGAGCTGAGATCCCTCTTGTTATTTTAAGCTATTTCTTGCTTCCTATATTTGTCAATTTCAAATTTTGGGGAAGGAAATGTAAAAATTAGGGTTGCGCGGTTAGTGCAGGTTTCGGGCACAAAGTCGTGCCAACCGCCCGATTTTTAACACTAGGGCGGGCCCATTGGCACGAATATTTTAGAAATAGTTGCGCCAATGACGCAAACCAATTTCTAGCAAAAATATACATCAAATACTCTAATTGTTTACAAATTTAAGGGCTAAAATTGACTAATACCACTCATATGTGTGTGTTTGCAGGTAGAAAGAAGCAAAATGGTCATTGAATGGAAAGAACAAGAACATAGTGAAGAAGATGAGCTAGCCATGGAAAATGAGTGAGTTATGGAAGCCCTAAGAAACTGTGGTTTGAAAAAATTCATTCTAAAACCATGTCTCCGAGCCCAACCAGAATTGCTACAATATCTAATCAGTATATGGGACGAAAATCAAGAGAATTTCATCCTACGGGATCAAGAACTTGAGATTGATGTTTCTGACGTGTACTTCATCACAAGATTATCGCGGAGAGGTGCAACACCACTCCTAACTGACACCCGGCCCTGCATGGAAAACATGACCATGGTGATAGAGAGGGTATGTCGAGGAGCGCAGAAAGGATTAGGTAGTGGGAAAGTTGATATGCAAACTATCCCATATTTGACACTACGCATGGTATTGCATACCATAACACGGGTTGCGGGATCATAAGCACTGCACGAAGCAACAAAGACACAGTTGCTTCTTGCTGTGGACTGCATGGCTTCGACCATCTACAACTGGGCAGAGGCCGTGACCATAAACATGAAGCGCCAACTAACCAAATGCAAGAAGACCAAACTAAAAAAATTTGGTTATGGATCCATCTTGGTATCATTCTTCTTGGAATGATTACCAATTTTTCAGTGACAGGAGGTCATAGTTCCAACACCACCAGCGAGAGAACCACGGATGGCTCGATGGGCAGCACTGATGCCAAGGGCAGGGGGCGGCTAACAGATGTCTTGGAGGCTAAAATTTTTTGATTGGCTTCTTCGACAAATGATTGTCGTGGAGGATTGGCCCTACTCTAGCACAGATTTCACTGATGATCCGGACCTCCCACTCCCGAAGGGAGAAGATTGGGATGAAGATTTGGGTGAGACTCAATTTTTAAGTTTGATGAGTATTATGATTTTTTTGTTTATTTATGTATGTTCTGACATTAAAACCATGTGATGCATATGTTGGCCCAGAGAGACCTGTCGGAATGTCACCGATAGCGAGGTGAATCCCTCGCAATTTCGACCCTCAAGGCGAGGGCGACGAGGAAGATGAGATAGTGCGCAACCTAGAGGGGATCACCCGAGGAGTCCCAGATTATGCACGTTTTGATGATGTTCATCGCGCCTATCAGAGACATACTGTAGGGGTGCCCAGCCATATCCACTGCTTGCTGAGGTGGCTAGTACGGGTTGTGACATGTTATCACGAGCATCATGTTGATTAGACACCTAGGTTTATTTTATTTTCATATTTTGGGAGACATGATGTCTCAGGATGTAACAAAAACATACATATATTGTTTTTGACGTTTATGATGCACACAGTTGCAAAAATGTGATATATATATATATATATACATCTATTTCCTTACATGGATCTCTTACATATGATGATGCTTTTACAAATTATGCAAATGTATATCTAATACAATGTTAGCCACTGTATCAGTTAATGTGTTCATTCGTCTAGGAATATTTTGATAAGTAATAAAATCAAAATGTCTTTCCAACAAATTAATACGTAAATACAATCTCAGAATGTGCGGATTCTAACCGAATAATGATTATTGAGTTGCAAGACAATAAGCTGTGAATCTATATTTACAAGCAATGCGCGTATGCTGAGGTTGATTTCCTCGGTTAATAGCTCAATGACAACGCTATATTCAGAAACATTGTTTGTACTCCGTCCTAGACAAATAGCTTGTAGATCTATCAACTCACCAGCAGGATCATAAATTACCCAGGCTGCCGAAGAAAAATTCCTGGTACTATGGGAAGCACCATCCGCGAAACCGACATAAGGGGTAATAGACATCTGCACAATAAGCAAGACCCAATAAGTAGGAAAATTCTCACAAAGCACACCAAACCCAAAAAAATGTACAAAAATGAAAATAACACCTATGTACACCTGTTATGCATCAATGACTAATGCATAATATTTTTTGAGATACAACCCATTTATGGGTTGTTCAAGAGGATGACCTTCGTAGTCAATTAGCTCATAGGCACCATTTTGCAACACACATTTAACAATTTAGGGCCCATGCCACATAGGTTGAAATTTTGTTGCCCCCAGCTTATCATGAGCTTGGTCATACAGGAGGACGAGATCTCCTTCAATGAAAGAATGAGGGGAAACTGATTGATCAAAATGAGCTTCGACTCGCTTCTTTTGTGCTTCGATGACCAAAGCGACTAAGCGACAAGTTTCATCCAACCTCTCTAAGTCGAGGATATGCTCTTCTTCCGGAAAAGTATTTGGCAATAATTCCACAGCTAACTTGAGCGAAGGTATTTCACACTCAATCAAGAGAGTAGCTTCCAGACCATAAACCAACTAAAAAGGGGTGAATCCGGTCGCACCCTTAGTCGAAGTTCGGTATGCCGAGAGAGCCGAACATAACATGAGATTCCAATTTGATTTGTGGATCCCAATTGTATGTTGAAGCATTGTGACAAGAAATTTTTTCACAGCGTCAACCTGGCCATTGGCTTGAGGGTAGTATGGCGTTGAGTTGTCGTGACGCAGACCCAACTTAGAAGTCAACTCCGCCACCATATAATGCTGAAAATGGGAACCATGATCGGTAACAATGGCTTGAGGGACACCAAACCTATCAATAATATGATTGAATATGAACTAAGCAGCTGTCTTACTGTCAGTGGCAAGTGTAGGCATTGCTTCGGCCCATTTGGTGAAGTAGTCCATGGCTACGATGATATATGCATGCCCCTCGGTCGATTGAGGGTTACACGTCATAAAATTGATGCCCCACTTTGCAAAGGGACCAACGGTAATGACAGGGTGAAGAGGAACAGGTGGCACATGCAATTTGCATTGATAAATCTGGAAATCATGACATTTACGAACTGCGACAATACAGTCTTTGAAAATGGAAGGCCAAAAATAACCAACACGAAGTATCTTTTGTGCAGTGGCATAACCAGACATGTGACCACCACAGGCACCACTGTGACAATCATTCAATACTTTTTCAGCTTCCTCAAGGGTCAAACATCGGCGGAGTACAGAATCAACTCCAACGTGATAGAGCGCATCTCCGACTATATGATAAGGTTGCGAGTGATGCCGGATACGGCGACGGGCATCCTTTTTCAACTTAGATCGGAATGTGGAAGTCTAGAGATATACGATGATATCACCGTACCAGGGGTCGAGGGTACTAATCAAGAAAAGTGTATCGTCTGAAATACGGTCCTCAGAACGAGACAAAGCGGAGTCGGAAGGGAGGGAACAAATCAAATCAGCAAAAACTAGTGATTTCTTTGATGTGGCAGTAGTAAATTCCAAATCGAACTCTTGAAGGATGAAAATCCACTTCGAGTATTTCACCCCCAGCAATTTTTGAGACAAAAATCCTCTCGCCAACTTGTTAATTAGGTAAATCCTCTCTGCGGACAGAGATGATCCCTCTACTGCTAGAGTGGGTCTAGAAACAAGGAATCATGCTAGAGTGTAGGTTCCTAGATATTTGAATGAAAGAAGATGCAATAAGATGGCCTACCTGTGGTCCAATGCTGTCGTTGACAATCGTAGAGGTGATGAGAACCTCTCATTCCTGATTTGGCAAGTCACAACCCCTTCACTTATTGTGTTTGGACACTTGCACAAAGATCAGAAAACGATAACCACATACCACATAATAATTTCATCTAAAAGCTACTAGTCAGTTAGAGAAGACTAAGCATATTGCATTCGATAAGACAAAATACAAGATGGGAACCAGACAATAGTCACTTATATTATTAGGTAGAAAGAAGAGATACAACCATGCTATGACGTTGCGGTCTCGTCCAGTGGGGTTCAGGTGAAGCACATCTCAAATCTCGTTAGGGAATTCGGATGGGATGAGGGCTCTATCGATGGAGTTCCTTCTTGATCTACCTTCTCAATATCTCAGTTATTAAGCTATAGTTCAATTCTACAAGTTCAGCTAGCTTTCATAAAGGGAGATGGCTTGTTTATATAGAGGAAAAGGAGGGGGTTGGGATCCCTACAAAGGTGGAAGGGAGGCCTATCCTTTAGGAGTGTTCCAAGGGAGGTGGAAACCACTATCCAAAGGAGGAAACCCGTGGATTTTTAATTCAACCACTCCCAATGACTCATCCTCGAGGTTGTTGGAACGGAACCTCTGCCTCTATTTTTAAAAAATATTCCCAAAATAGCTTGGCGTGGGTATTAAAATGGGACAGAGCGCCAAGTGGCGTAGGCCCTAGTGTTAACCTTCCACATTAGCGCGAGGGTAGAACTGGCTACTTGCGCTAAGGCAAAAACAAGGGTTTTTGATGCTCTGTTCAGGAAATTGTCAACAAGAGGAATGCCACCTTCATGTAGAGGGATGCAATGAAGGTATTTTCAAGTGATGACACTTTTCATAAGTCACAGAAATGAGCCTCCAATGTGCAGGATGGGGATTGCAGGAACAGTGACCAAATGCTGTGTAATAGGAAGTTACCGGAATTTTTGGCAGCATCGGAATAAAAGAAAAACAGAAAATAACAGGACTATAACAGACTGTCCAAAAAGGATAAAATAGACGCTACTAGAAATTTCGGTAAGGACCAATTTTATTTTTGAATTTTTCAAATTTTAATACTAAAAATAAAAAAATTAAAATGGACTCATGACTTAGCAAAGAACTGTGCTAACATTGGCTCCACATGGGATAGATCTCTCCCTCTAGGCTCTAAGAATATTTTTTTGTTTCAGTGCCTTGTCATTGGGTTATGGAGTCTTATTATGAAACCTGTTAGCCAGCTATAAAATTTTTTATACCAAATTCTGGCTAAAACTCTTTGGAGCCTTCAAGGAACAAATTTTATGACTAAAAAGTGTTGGCTCTTGAAGACTCTTGAAGGCCTCCTGCCTCCGTCCCAATCTTCACTACTGTGCCTTTTTTCCCCTTCAGAAATCCCGCTGATTCGCAAGGAAGAATACTGCTGCAAACACCTTTTTTCCTTTTCCCCTTCTCCCAACACTAACCTCATTTTTAACCCCTTCATATCCCATGAAACCCCTCATTTTCATAATTTTCCCCTTTTCCCTTTGTTCAACATCCCTTGGTAAGGTTTTAAAACTCCCCTTTGGCCTTATCGAAATTCTTAAATTCCTTTGAAAACCATTAAAATGCACATTTTTATGTATTTGGGACTTAAGCCCCCTTGGGCTAAGTCTTTAGTCCTCCCTCCCATATGCCCTGGCACCAGAACCAAGCGCCAACTCTCCAGTCGCTTATCGCGTTTCCCTTAGCCCCTCCTTTATAGCCCCCGGTCGTATTATCCTCCATACACCCCAAGGTCCTGCAGTTGGGTGCCAAGCCGCTTCGTAAATAATATTTTAAAACCTTGGTTTATATTAAAAAATCAACGGTTTTATTATTTTATAAAAATTTCTGCCGGTTCCAATTTTCAATCGTTCCGCACCGTCATCTGATCTGAAGATCAGACGGTGCGGAGTCCATCAGCCCAGTGGTCCTCGCCAACCACTTACCATTCCAAAAACCGCGCGGTATTCATCGCACCGCCTTTGGGCGAGGGCAGTTTTTTCCCGATCAACAACGATTCCATATGCTGGCCGATGCGTGTCCTGCGCACTGTTCATAAAACCACCGTCCATCGCGCATTAAAGTTCGACAGCAAATCCGACGCGATATCGCTGTACACCGTCCGATCTGAGGCCGCCCATCTGACGGCTATCGCTCTCCGAAGATGCCCGACAGTTAACTGGGCTATGGCGTGGCATTCAATTGATCTCCACCATCAATCTGATCTACAGATCGATGGCCCACATTCCATCACCCTGATTTGATCGCCTAGTCAACATTTCTCGTTTTGACTTTCCATTTTCCGCTCCTGACCGTCGATCTCTGCACGATCGACGACCCTGATTCAAATTTTTTTTCTGCCTTCACTACGCCTTCTCCCGATCAATCCTAACCGTTGGATGATGCCATCCAACAACCATGCTTCCTCTACATGTCCTCTGCAGCAATAAACCTATATATGCAAGATTTTCTAATAGTTTTTGTATTGTGCAGGGTTTCTATGGTTTTTTCGCCATAACTCAGGAAATTTCAAAGGCGGAGGGTGACGATCCTCCCGCCCGCAATTCAGCAAAGAAAATCCTTCACAGGATCGAGATTCATGTTTCATCAGTGTTTCTTCAGGCATTGATTCCATATCACCCCTGCACAACCCTGTACATCAGTAAAAACCACGAATCGGGCGCAGTCAAAGAGTATCAGTGATAAAGACCAAAATTTATCAGAACAGAGGATTAAAAGACAGATTTTGCGGGGATCACGGCTAAGAACAATTATCAAAAGCCTAATCCCCAAGTAAAACATAGTTTAAATAAAATCTGAAGTGTTTTATCGACAGGAAAACCTCCACCTCCACAAATGAGGCAAATTGATCCCTTTAGCTACCACGATGCCACCTGTGCCTCAAAGTATTCAATCAGAGGCCGAATTTATTGATCAGGATCAGATATTTGTCTCAAAATGCAACCAAAGAGGAAACTCTGCCAAGGAAATTAATGACAAACATCTGCAAAGTTACTTCGA
Source organism: Pinus albicaulis (assembly GCA_034641835.2). NCBI lineage: Eukaryota > Viridiplantae > Streptophyta > Pinopsida > Pinales > Pinaceae > Pinus > Pinus albicaulis. The sequence goes on along the minus strand of CM076579.1, from coordinate 1,170,340,190 downwards.
CGCCACACAGAGCCTCAAAGGTCAACAAAATCTCCCATTGAGCTTAAACTTTATGTAAAAACATTTAATACAGAGTACACCCATGTAAGTTTCTTCATTGAGCCCCTCAAAGGCCAAGAGGTCATTAAATCTATATTAACTGTAATTGGAGATATTTTTATCAGATCTCACCTCCTCATTCTTCTATATATACTTCTGCAGAAGATGAGTGAGGGGTTGGTTGTTGGTTGATCACTAGTTGTAATATTGAAACTCTCTGAAATAATACATAGTCTATTGAAGTTGAAGAAGAAATTGAAGTCTTGGAAGCCCTGATGATGTTGTTGCATGCTTGTGACTGAGAAGGCTCTATCATTGGATCCATAAGCTTGGCTGTTGGTGAAGTATTCTGAACTGTTTAATGTTTTTCCCCTGTTTTCATTATGTTCCATAACTTCTTACTACAGTAGGTTGAAAGTTTTAGGCTAAGAAATGACTCCTGGAAGCACCTTAGACCTGTTCATCCTTCACTGTTTTGTGTTTTCTTCTGCTGAAGTATTTTAGAGTCTTTAATCTCTCTCTTTAGTATTCATGCTCGTTTATTTCCTTAATGGTTTGAATAGTTGGTTTCAGCATGATTTATGGTTTTCCCTTCTTGTCTGCTGCCACTTAAAAATTGTTATTGAAGTCTCCCTTTGAAGTTTCTTGTTTACAATGAATCAAGGAGGTCTGTTCCGATCTTGCCCCTTATCCTTGCTTGAACAGTTTCCTTGAAGGTCTTTATAGTTGTAATCATAGATGTGTTAGGTGTTCCCTCTTCTATGACCACAATTATCAGTGAATATTTTATGTTTTCTAAGTCATTTGAAATAAAATATTTGAAGAAATAGGGTGTTCCCCGAATCTTAGATTTCATTTTAAAAGTTGTTTTGGAATCATTTTTTGCTTAAAGGTGTGATTTTTAGAATTCATGGTTAGCCCTGTCTACCAAATAGCTCTTTATTGTTCAAATTGTGCTTTCAAATTCCCTTTGTTTGAGAATCAAACTTCTCTTTTCAAATCATTGATGTCCATCTCATTCCAAAATCAAAGGATCCTACGGCCAAGTTAGATTTGCCCTCTGATATCCCATATCCATTGATGAGTATGTTATGACCTCTTATTGACTCCATTGCCCAATGAACCAGATGTTTCTCCGTTCTATATATCTTTTCTAGATCTTTTATGTTATATGGTATCAATCCAACCAACCAAACAAACAAACACCTGCACTTAATAACTAGTCTAAAATCCATATTTTAAGCACACAAGATAAATATTTGCAAACAAACATTCGAGAGATCCCTTTCTGAGAATAGGAGGACTAGATCCTGGGACTCTAAAGATTGGTTCTGATGTTGCCTTGTCTTTTGATTTTCCAAACTATCAAAGCACGGGACACCAACATACTGGCGATCACGGTGGGACGTACTAAGAATATAATGGTTTGAAAACTTTTCTTCAAACTTTTTAGGCCCAGTATAACATAAGTAACCTTCTTCAAGCACTACCAAGCAATGGTAATCATGATACGACTTAATTGAATCAGTGACAAACTAAGTAACCCTTAGGATTCTTATTAAACCTTATCAAACCTTGAAGGAAGCAGTTACCAAGCCATAAGAGTGAACTCTGTATGTTTTGACACCCTAGCTAAGTGTTAACTCAGATTTAGGACACTCTCATAACCTATAAGATCAAGAAACTCAGAAAAACCCAAAACATTTCAGTTTGGCTTCATAATAAACATGGTGGTGGAACCATAAAACATTTTACCTTTACAAAAGCTAAAAATTTTCCACCTGGTGACTCCACTGGCCTCTAGTAGCCCTATTACCCTTCCAGTCCTTGTAGACTCCCTTGGGAATGCATTGAGAAAACCCAATCATGCTGCTGGTGGACATCAAATTTCAAAATCTTCAACCTGGCGACTCCACAATCCCAAAAGACCTAATAACTCCACTGGTAAAGGACTCTGAACTAGTTAGAAAGATATAGTGACCTCTTATTATAAACATGGATCCAAGTATGGACAAAGAAGCTAAACTAAACACATTATTAGACCCAATTGGGAAAATAGTGTACATACTTGATAAAAGATTGGGAAAGCATGAGGATGATATAGATGTCGATTATCCAGAGAAACCTGTATTTTTCCCAGATCAATCACAAACTCAACCATTACAAGACCTAGATAATGAGTAATATATATATGACGATCGAGACTTTATAGAAGAAGGTGAGCAAGACTATAGAGAAAACAATAAAGAAAAATTGCTGGTCATGATGGAAAAAACGGTGTATATGCTTGGGAAAAAAATTAAATGGAATGAGGCTAATCTGAATATTGATGATCTAGAGCAGCCCATGCTCCTTTAAAATCAAGAACAAACCCAAACATTACAAGATATGTGCGTTGAACAAGATTATAAAAAAAGCAATGAAGAAGGTTGTCAGGAAACTCCTGATTGCCTACCTATATCTTTTACAATGCTATTAAGAGAACTTCATAATCAAATTGCAAAAACTTATAGTAAGCACTGCCTTGAGGAAAACATAAGCCATTTTGAACCAACAAAATCTGAAATAGGAGAAGAGGCAACACAACCAGAGTCTCTGCCTTTATGTTATGACTCTTTTCAGATTATTAAAAAACAATGGCATCTTGATAATATGCTTGAAACAAATCATGAACCTTATAGTCAAAGTGACTGCCACAAAAATCATGAGGAGTTGTTCGAAATTGAGATATATCAGGAAAAGGAAGAGAATCCTCAAAATTCTCTTGCAAACAAAAGTAATCATTCCCTAGAAGAGGCTCAAGAAGACATCCAGCCTCAAATCCAGTTAACACAAGAGGGAGAGGACTGTTGTTCTTCTGTCCAAAGGAAAGAGAAAATTCCTTCTCTTTTTGCAGAGGGAGAAATTGATCAGATATTAAATAAACAACCAACCCTCAATTCTTTATTAGAACAAAACACTTCTGCTCATTTACCTACTAAACCTTGTTGTCTTGAGACAAAAAATAAACTTATAGATCAGCTAAAAGAACAAACTGATAACCCAATATGCTTGAGTGGTGAAATTTTTTATACTAATGATTTTTCAACTTCTGATCAATCTGATGATGATGATGAGCTCCAAACAGAAACTAATCATGCAGGGCAACCAGCAGTCAATTGGTGTCATGAATTTCATTATAATCAGATTGAAAGCAACAATCAACCAGTCCCATTCATTAAAAATAGCTTTCAAATAATTGGGAATCAACAATCCATTAGTTGTAAGGTTGAGATTAAAAAGGAAGAGGAATTTCTTGAGTAGGATGAAGATAAGGGGCCTTCTCCTGAGAGGATTGAGGTAATAAAAGGTACCCCTGCTCAAGAACATGATGATATCTTCACAAAGTACAGTCCACTGAATCAGAGCATACCGGGACTACAAGAGGACAACACTGCAATATATGATGAGTCCTCCAGTTCAGATAATAATGAAGATGAAGAAAAGGTTCTTTCCCAAAAGAATATTTACCTTGATCCAGTAGAGAACAAAGGGATGATCCTGGTTGAAACACATCTTCCAAATACTCTTAACCAGGCATTATTTCAAGACCCCTATGCTCACTTCTTGAAGGAATTTGAAGAAGGGATCAAGGTCATTAGGAGCAGTGTATTACCAAAAGCAAGAGGATTATTTAGCACTGCTGCTAAAAAACAAAAAGAATGGGAGTGGCCCTATTTGTCTAGCCTGCCCAAAGGAATGAAGAAGGATCAATCATGGAATCATTTACTGGATTGGTTGTACTGGAAAAGAGAGTTCATTAGCTAAACATGTAAATATTCCAAGTTAGATTAGATTAGATAGGAATGTCAATAAAGCTCAGCTTTGAGCAGTTAGTTAGTTGTTGATTTTTGTCTTGAAAGAAAAAATAAAAATCCAAAAACAATAAAAAGGAGAAAAGAGGGCAGATTGTAAAACAAGAAAGGTACATCCCCATACCAAAAAAGAGAAACAAATCTGAAAGTGTGCAAGCTTAAATGCCACTTCTGAAAAAACACACTTCTAGTTAGTCAAACAGTTTAATCTTGACTAGCTAGCTTTAAATTTTCTATTGATAGGATAGTGAATTCGATTTGCCAAACTGTTTAATCTTGGCTTATCAGTAGATGGTTTAGGATAGAAATTAAAGGTTCAAACATGCTCAAAATATGAACCTAAGTTTTCAAAGACAGATGAATCAAATGTGTTCTATTTTCTGAGTCAAGAGATGTAAAAATCTGGGTCTAATCAGCTCAAAATCCGAACCAGAGAAAAAAGAAAAACAGCTCAAACAAATTCAAAACAGAGCTGAGAAAGGATGCAGGAAGTGCTTCGAATTTTCAGATCTTAAGCCTTCCATTTTTGTTTTAAATTTGGTGCAAAATAATGTCTATGTGCATCTTTTTTTTATGCCATAGATCACAGCAAGTCAAACAACTTAATCTTGACTTGGATGTTTTTAAATTTCTGTTATAGAATTTAGAGAATAAAAATCTGTTGGACAGTTTAATCCCAACAGATAGTAGAATAGGTAGAGAATCATCTGAAATCAAATGTTTAATCTGAGTTCAGGGAGAAATAAGGAGTAGAATTAGATTATTTTTATGCTTTCAAAAGAATAAAATGTTGTAAAAGAGTTTTCCAATCAAAGTGCACTCTAATGAAGAAAAAATGTTAGATTAGTAGGATTGGGTAGGTAGAAGCTTGTATTGATAAAGATCCATTATTTTTTTTGGTTGCTAATATGTTTTCAGATAAAGTCATCTCAGCAAAGGAAGGGAAACCCAATGGATGAGGCAACTGTTCAGCCTCCTAGAGAATCCAAGTCTGAAAGTTCTTGATGCCTTCAAGAAGACATCATCCCCAAGTGGAGCCACTGTTAGCCAACTATAAAATTTGTTATACCAAATGCCGGCTAAAACTCTTTGGAGCCTTCAAGGAACAAATTTTATGACTAAAAAGTGTTGGCTCTTGAAGGCCTCCTGCCTCTGTCCCAATCTTCACTGCTGTGCCTTTTTTCCCCTTCAGAAATCCTGCTGATTCCCAAGGAAGAATATTGCTGCAAACACCTTTTTTCCTTTTCCCCTTCTCCCAACACTAACCTCATTTTTAACCCCTTCATATCCCATGAAACCCCTAATTTTCATATTTTTCCTCTTTTCCCTTTGTTCAACATCCCTTGGTAAGGTTTTAAGACTCCCCTTTGGCCTTATCGAAATTCTTAAATTCCTTTGAAAACCATTAAAATGCACATTTTTATGTATTTGGGACTTAAGCCCCCTTGGGCTAAGTCTTTAGTCCTCCCTCCCATACGCCCTGGCGCCAGAACCAAGCGCCAACTCTCCATGCACTTATCGGGTTGCCCTTAGCCCCTCCTTTCTAGCCCTTGTTCGTATTATCCTCCATACACCCCAAGGTCCCGTAGTCGGGTGCCAAGCCGCTTCGTAAATAATATTTTAAAACCTTGGTTTATATTAAAAAATCGACGGTTTTATTATTTTATAAAAATTTCCGCCGGTTCCAATTTTAAATCATTCCGCACCATCGATCTTATTTGAAGATCGGACGGCGCAGAGTCCATCAGCCCAGTGGTCCCCGCCAACCACTCACCATTCCAAAAACCGCGCGGTATTCATCGCACCGCCTTTGGGCGAGGGCGGTTTTTTCCCGATGGCAGCGATTCCATACGCTGGCCGACGCGTGTCCTGCGCACTGTTCATAAAACCACTGTCCATCGTGCATTAAATTTCGACAGCAAACCCGGCGCGATATCGCTGTACACCATCTGATCTGAGGCTGCCCATCCGACGGCTATCTCTCTCCGAAGATGCCCGATAGTTAACCGGGCTACGACGTGGCATTCAATTGATCTCCGTCGTCGATCTGATCTGCAGATCGACGGCCCACATTCCATTGCCCTGATTCGATTGCCTAGTCAACATTTTCAGTTTTGACTTTCCATTTTCCGCTCCTGACCGTCGATCTCTGTGCGATCGACGACCCTGATTCAAAATTTTCTTCCGCCTTCACTACGCCTTCTCCCGATCAATCTTGACTGTTGGATGATGCCATCCAACGATCACGCTTCCTCCACATGTCCTCCGCAGCAATAAACCTATATATGCAGGATTTTCTAATAGTTTTTGTATTGTGCAGGGTTTCTATGGGCTTTTCGCCATAACTCAGGAAATTTCAAAGGCGGAGGGTGACGATCCTCCCGTCCGCAATTCAACAAAGAAAATACTTTGCAGGATCGAGATTCATGTTTCATCAGTGTTTCTTCAGGCATTGATGCCATATCGCCCCTGCGCAACCGTGTACATCAGCAAAAACCATGAATCAGGTGCAGTCAGAGAGTATCAGTGACAAAGACCAAAATTTATCAGAACATAGGATTAAAAGACAGATTTTGTGGGGATCACGGCTAAGAACAATTATCAAAAGCCTAATCCCCAAGTAAAACACAGTTTAAAGAAAATCTGAAGTGTTTTATCGACAGGAAAACCTCCACCGCCACAAATGAGGCAAATTGATCCCTTTAGCTACCACGATGCCACCTGTGCCTCAAAGTATTCAATTAGAGGCCAAATTTATTGATCAGGATCAGATATTTGTCTCAAAACATAGCCAAAGAGGAAACTATGCCAAGGAAATTAATGACAAACATCTGCAGAGTTACTTCGACACCACACAGAGCCTCAAAGTTCAACAAAATCTCCCACCGAGCTTAAACTTTATGTAAAAACATTTAATACAGAGTACACCCATGTAAGTTTCTTCATTGAGCCCCTCAAAGGCCAAGAGGTCATTAAATCTGTATTAATTGTAATTGGATATCTTTTTATCAGATCTCACCTCCTCATTCTTCTATATATACTTCCGCAGAAGATGAGTGAGGGGTTGGTTGTTGGTTGATCACTAGTTGTAATATTGAAACTCTCTAAAATAATACATAGTCTGTTGAAGTTGAAGAAGAAATTGAAGTCTTGGAAGCCCTGATGATGTTGTTGCATGCTTGTGACTGAGAAGGATCTATCATTGGATCCATGAGCTTGGCTGTTGGTGAAGTATTCTGAGTCAGTTGAATGTTTTTCCCCCGTTTTCATTATGTTCTATAACTTCTTACTACAAAGAGGTTGAAATTTTTAGGCTAAGAAATGAATTTCGAGTTAATTCCTTTAGACTCCGTTCATCCTTCACTCGTTTTGTGTTTTCTCGCCTAGATTAGAGTCTTTAATCTCTCTTTAGTCTTCATGCTCTGCTATTTCCTTAATGTTCGAATAGTTGGTTTCAAACATGATTTATGGTTTTCCTGTCTCGCCACTTAAAAACCTAAGTATTGAAGTCTCCTTTGAAGTTTCTGTTTGCTGAATCATGAGGTCCGTTCCGATCTTGCCCTTCTCCTTGCTTGGAACAGCTTGCCTTGAAGGTCTTTATAGTTGTAATCATAGATGTGTTAGGTGTTCCTCTTCTGATGAATGCATCAGTGAATCTTTTATTTTTTCTAAGTCATTTGAAATAAAATATTTGAGGAAATAGGGTGTTCCCCGAATCTTAGATTTCATTTTAAAAGTTGTTTTGGAATCATTGTTTGCTTAAAGGTGTGATTTGTAGAATTCATGGTTAGCCATGTCTACCAAATAGCTCTTTATTGTTCAAATTGTGCTTTCAAATTCCCTTTGTTTGAGAATAAAACTTCTCTTTTCAAATCATTGATGTCCATCTCATTCCAAAATCAAAGGATCCTGCGGCCAAGTTAGATTTGCCCTCTGATATCCCATATCCATTGATGAGTATGTTATTACCTCTTATTGACTCCATTGCCCAATGAACCAGATGTTTCTCCGTTCTATATATCTTTTCTAGATCTTTTATGTTCTGTGGTATCAATCCAACCAACCAAAAAAACAAACACCTGCACTTAATAACTAGTCTAAAATCCATATTTTAAGCACACAAGATAAACCTTTGCAAACAAACATTCGAGAGATCCCTCTCTGAGAACAGGAGTACTAGATCTTGGGACTCTAAAGATTGGTTCTGATGTTGCCTTGTCTTTTGATTTTCCAAACTATCAAAACATGGGACACCAAAAAAACACACCAGTATTTACAGTGAACTTAGGCCACCAGCAGCCTTAGTGAAAGAAATTTTGAGAAAGAGCCCATTGAATGGGCCTCCAAATAGTTCTGTCCTATTAAGATGTTGCAACTCAAAATTATTGTTCTGCATAATATTTGAGATTCTGAAAGGACCAAGCCATAAAGCATCAGATTTGGAATTATTACCTAGATCTTGATGATGTGCATCCCATTTCAACACTAGATCTCCAATCTGAAAAAATTCTTTTTTGGGTCCTCTATCAAAAACTTGCTTTACAACTTGCTGATATTTTCTCACCAAATAACATTGTTGTTCACACTTTTTTTTCACTTCTATGATCTGATAAATTCTCATAGTCATGTGATTTCTCTCAGCTTTCTGATCTTGCAGAACTTTAGCTACAGGAATGGCCAATTGAACTCGAAAAACAACATCAGTTCCATAAAACATTTGAAAAGGTGATGTATTAATAGACTTTTTGATGGTCACCCTGTCAGCCCATAAAGCAAACTTCAGTTTTGAATGCCAAGATTTCTTGTTTTTCTCCAATAGCTTGGTGATGATTCTTACCAAAATTTTGTTTGATGATTCAACTAAACCATTCCCTTGGGGATATTAAGGTGTAGAGTGAGTAAGCTAAAAACCATAATATTCACAGAAATTTACCAATGGAATAGCTTTAAAAGCAGCTGCATTATCTACTACTAACCTTGATGGACATTTAAATCTAGTTATTATTCCCCTTAGAAAATTAATGATGACTTTATGAGTAGCATTCCTGGTAGGCATTGCTTCAATCCATTTGGTGAAGTAATCAGTTGCAACAAGAATCCAACGATGTTGTCCACTTGATGGTGGATGAATTTCTCCAATGAAATCTAATCCTCATTGCTGAAAAGGTGCATAAACAACTATGGGCTTGAGGGGAAATTATTTCAAATGTTTCTTACCAGTGAACTTCTGACATTTTTCACATCCCTCATCTCAGAACATGCATCAGAAAATAAACTAGGCCAAAAATAACCCACTCTCAGTATTTCATATGCAATAGTTATCCAATAATGATGACCTCCACACACACTACTATGCATATCAAAGATAGCTTTCTTGGAGTCATTTGGGTAAATGCATTTGAACAAAAACTCCTGTAGGATCTTTCTAATATAAATTGTTATTTTTGATGAAAAATTTTAATGGTTTTCAACTTCAAATATCTTACTCTGCTTTTATCATAATTTGGAGGAGGTTTAAAATATTGCAGAAAATAGATGATATCCTTATACGAGCTGCACTCAGAAAGCTTTGTATCCACTGCCATACTATCAATAGGTCCATAATTTTTCCCTTCAAAGTTGTCATCCATGAAATTCAAGCCCAAAACTTTACAATTTTCTTCAGCTAGTAGTTTGGCTAATCCTTGACCTTTTATTAGTTTAGTAGGCTTTATATATAAATCAAACTCAAGAAATTTAGTCACCCACTTACTTCTTTTTCCATCAATATCAGGCTGAACTAATATCTCTATAAAGACAAATGAAGGTACATAGGCAATGACTTGAGCATGCAGAATATCAACTCTAAAAGCCTTCAAAGCTTTAACTAATGCATAGGCATGCTTTTTCAACATTTCATACTTCAATTCTGCATCTCTCAGAGCTCTGCTAAAAAATGCTATTGGAGCTTCCTTATTTTATGAATATTTTTATAAAAAATATCAAAAATAGTATCTTAAGAGAAAAATGAGAAGATCAATAAAGGCTTTGAGTATTCAGGGATTACCAGCTAAGGTGCTTCAATGGTATCTTTTTTGATAAGCTCAAATAAATTTCTGGATTCAACTGTCCACTTGAATTCTTTGTCATTCTTCAGCATACAAGTAATATGAATCACCACTTCAACAAAATTTGGAATGAACCTTCTTAAGAAATTGATCTTACCAAGGAAATATTGAATCTCTTTCTTGGATCTTGGAAGTGTTAAATCCTAAATTGCAATCACTCTTTTAGGATCAATTTTCACTCCATCTTTAGAAACTATGTGACCCAACATATTACCTTCCTTGAGAGAAAAATGAGACTTATTTGGATTCAAATATATACCATATTTTCTACATTTAACAAATACTTGTCTCAAGTGCTGAAGGTGTTCTTGATCTGAAGCTGAAAAAACAGTAATATCATTGAAATAGATGACCAATAATTTTTCATTTTCTCCAATGAATACAAAGTCCATAGTACACTAAAATATCTCCGACATTCATAAGCCCAAATGGAATCTTTTAATACATGAATTTTCCCCAAGGAGTAGTGAAATCCGTCTTCTCTTGGTCTTCTAGCCAAACATAAACTTGATTGTACTTGGAGAACCCATCAAACAAGGAAATTCTATCTGAACCAGTTACCTTTTGAAGAATATGCTCCATATTTGGTAATGGATAATTATCTTTCTTGGAGCATTTGTTAAGATTCCTGAAATATACACATAGTTTGACTTGACCACTCTTCTTTCTTACTAGAACTAGATTGGCAACCCAATCTGAGTATCTCAATGGAATGATGATTTTGGCATCCAAAAGTTTCTTCACTTCCTTCTCCATCACTGGTAACAGTAATGGATTAATTTGTCTTAACTTATGCCTGAATGGATTAGTACCATCATTCAATGGTATCCTATGCTCAATGATAAATGTATCATATGCCTTAAGATCCTCATATTTCCAAGCAAAAACATCAAAAAATTCACAAAATAACTTATGGTATTCAACCTTTCTTTCTTCTGATAAAGATTTTGACAACTTCACATACCTTGGTTCTTTTTCTATGCCCAAATTGAAATCTTCCAATTATGCTTTTGTTTCAGCTAACTGTGGTTTGACTGAGACATCGTTGCGATCAAAGAGCTTCTCAAGTGGGACTAACACCTTGGGAATGTGATTGGTAGGCAGCTGAATGATAGGTTGATCAACAATCTATTTTTGCATATTTTTGGTGTCTTGCAAATCAACATCACCCTTCGTGATATCTTCATCTTGATCAATGTTTAGGACAACTAAATCTTCAATAGCTTCAATGCATTTTCTAATCTCCTGATCATATTAAAAAACTTTCCAATGTTTGACAATATTAGGAATGCTAGGTTGGAATATAACTTCTACTTCATATTTCAGCTTTATAGGTATTGGAATCTTGAATGAGATTTGCTGAAATAGAAAGTGAATAAGCTAGGATATTACTTTCTCTTGGAACAAAAGAAATATTAAAGTTAGGAATGAGTCCTCTAAAATGTTCCATACTACATTCCGGTACTCTCTGAGTCTGGGATGCTTAGTTTGATAAACATTTTTGATTTGCTGAATAATAAGTTCAACATCTCCAAAAATATAAATTTTTGAAATATTCATGTCTTTTGCTGTTTTTAAATCAATCAGTAGAGCTTCATACTCAGCCACATTGTTAGTTGCTTCAAATTCAAGTTTGAAATAAAAATTATAGCTCTCTTTAAAAGGAGAAATGAGAACTATTCCTGCACCAACTCCTTCTTTGGAACATGAGCCATCAAAATAAATTTCCCTAACAGAGAACCCTCATGACTGATATGCTTTTCAATAGGCTTCAAAATCTGAAAATTTTCTGCAGATAGGACAACAATATCCATGTGTAAAATTCTTGAACCAACATCAGCTGTTCTAGCATAAATTGGATGATTAGCGGGGTCTTTGCTGTCACTAATGACATATGCCAGCTGAGCTTCTCTATAAATTCTTCTTTGTTCTCCTCTAGAAACATGGACAATAGCATAAATGAGATCCATTTTCAATGTTTCTCCCAACCTTCTAATCCATGACCTAGAAAGTAACATGCCAAACCTAGGAGGAATGTCAGATACAACAATATCCATCACCATCCCTCTCATGGGTAACTAAAAAAGGCTTACTGCATGATCTTTGATCACACCAAGGCATTGCAATTTTCAGGAATCAAGGGAGTAGAGATTTTGGTACTCTCTAGTTACTTCAAGACGTAGTTCATCCATAACTACCTTGGGCATTAAATTATGTGAGGCTCCAGAGTCCATTAGGAAATTATGCAAGATCTTATCATGAATATTTAGAGATAGACAGAAGGGAGGGGTAGAGTCATCTCTGTCTTCTACCAATGGACCTAAAATAACAATGGGCTTGTCATCTTGAAGGTTAACAAAATCAGAAGCTACTTCAGTAGGTGGAGGTTGAAGATCTTTCATAAAGGTCTTTTTGAAATCATCATTTTTCATGAGCTCTACAAGAAGAATGAGAATCTTTATCTTTTGTATCTCATTCTCAAAATTGAAAACAGGGGGTAGTTTGTGAGAAATTTTTACCTCAAGTGAAGGAGTATTAACTGCTACCGAAATTTCCAGCCTGCTTGTTTCAGCAACTTGCTTTTCTGTTGGAATTTTAACTATGTCCTTATTCTTCTTGGGCTATGCAACAGACTTTGGATTATCATCAATACTATTTAATCTGATATTATATCTGCTTTGGTGATCAAATGAAATCATGGAATGATCAGGGCTCTCTTCGTTATTTTGAGCATATGACATAAAATCTTCATACTCTGCTTGTGTAAGATGAATCAACCCTTCTTTATCCCTCAGAAAATTGATATCAGCAACTTTTTCCAACCTTTCAGATTCCTCTTCATCTTTAAATATAACATTTTGCAAAGGAGGTTGCACTTTTTGATCATCAACATCTCTTCTTTCTCACTGAAAAATTTGAGGAACATTAGGTCTTCTGAACTGCTGCCTATTAGGTTGATCAAATGAAACATTTCTAGTAGTAGCTGGTCTTGCTACCATCTTGAGCTTGGACATATTAGTAGTAAATGAATTGACCATCTTCGTCAACTTATCTAGCTTAGGATCTATCTCTAAAGTTCCCAAAGTTGAAACTTCAACTTTTGCTTTCTTTTTTCTCTGTCAATCCCTTCTCCGAGCCTATCAACTGCTAACACATTAGATTCTACCTCCAGTGCATTGTCCTGCATTTGTGTTAGTGTTGTAGATCTTCTTTCTCTCAATAATAAACAAAAGTTAGGATCAAAGGCACCAACATAAGTGATTTTGGCTGAAGCTTCAGTGGGCTTGATTTCAGTAGATATTTTGCTATACATCTTACTGAATCTCTTAGAAAAATCAGAAACTGATTCTCCTTTTCTTTTTATTGCACCAAATTCAGTGATATAATACATAAAATCTTTCTTATCACCCCATTTCCTTAAAAATGTATCATCTAGGGTTTCAATTCCAGTGATGCTACCTGCTGTCAAAGATCTGAACCATTTCCTAACATCATCCTAAGACTATGAACAAAACTCTCATCCAGACATTTTCACGCTCAATATTCAGATTGTTAGCATAGGCATAAAAATCAGCAAGGTGTTCTTCAACAGTTACTTCTCCCTCACCACTAAACTTAGGCATGTATTTGAGTCTTTTGAGATAATCTCCTGCAGGTAAAGCATTCATAGGCTGAGGTAAAACCAAAGGGGCATACCTTGCAACAACAATTACATCCATTCAGTTAGGGGGTGGGTTTGGACCTGCCATGGTGTGAGTTGTTGGGATTTGTGGAATAACAATTGGTGGATTGTGAACAACAAATGATGAAGCACCAACTTGTGATGTAGAGACTGTTTGTTGGTTGGAAAACAAGGGAGGTACAAAATTTTCTGCAAAATCAGGGGATAAAGTTTGCAAGACTTCTTTAGGGACAACCTTTGAGAAAACAGTAGTAGAGGCAACAAAATTTCATTTACTCTTTTTCTTAATTAGCTTTTCAGGGTCAGAGTCTGGGATTCTCAAAGGGGAATATGGGGTAACCCTGGTTCTAGTCCTTCTAGGATCCAAAACTTCAACAATAGAGTCGCCAGGTGTAAAGTAGTCTAAAAAGACAGTTGGAACTGTACACATCAGAACCAAACTTATAACTTTGTCATTCACCTAGGGATAAACTTCAATTCGCCTCCCCGGCAACGACGCCAAAGATGTTAGCGCAAGGAGTCACTCCTTGACTGCAAAAGGAGTAAGCCTTACATATCGTAGTTCATTTCAAATTTTAAAGGTTTTTTGAGTGGTGGGATGGCTTCTCAAAGATTTTGAAATGATTTTTATATTCTTCAAGACTTGCATGCATTTGGTGCTGTGGCAAGTATAAATTGTATGGTAAATTGGTAGTATAGGTAGCAGAGTGTAACAAATGGAGAAGATGGATAGCTGGTACCTATTCTAGGAAATATTCATATCCTAAATCAATCACACAGCTATAATGATGGCTCTTTACACAAACTCTGTTTATGCAAAGTAAACAACATTCATAAAATAGATTGCATATATAAAGTATTCCACAAATCCTTTATGAAATCTTCACTAACATGTTCTACAACACATATATGATTCGCAGAAAACTGAAAGCAGATAATTTACTATTAAATCATTTAATAGTTTCTCACTCACACCTTACTAGTTGCTGCAACTCATAATTTAGAAGAAATTAACAAAGAAAGAAGACATACCATACATTAGATGGTTCTTGAGTCACAAAATCCTCCAGCATGAAGTAAAAAGGCTTTTCTTTATTATATTCAGTCTTCAGGTAGACTAAAATCCAACCTGGAAATGGTATTTACAAATGGTATACATAGAAAGAGGCACCAGCTCCATCTCTTCTAAAAAGAAGGAAACACTACTCCTAACATTACATAGGTGTCATAGGACATTTCAACCATATCCCATCGAAATCTAATTGAAAAGACAAATGTAGAAGAAAGAAGAGAATAAATCTGGGCTGAACTGTTAAGTGTGCTGTCATGCTACCCCTTTTTCTACTAATTTGTCTCCTTATGTCTTTGTCTTTAAATAACCATGTATCTTCATTTAATATGACCTCCAACAACCTCATAACTACCTTTCACCATCACTTGTTATATCCATATGGTTATGAATCTTTATCCTTCCTTAACTATCTCGAAAAATTTGCTGATAGGTGTCAAAATTCAGTTAAAGCAGGCGCTACCGGAAATTCCGGTAAAAACCTATAATTGCGCAAAAACTAAAACTGTAACGCTACCAGAATTTCCAGTAGCACTCTATTTATTTTTAAAAAATTCACACAAAACACTGAAAAAAATGTGCAAATTTACATTCTTTGACAATATGAGTTGTTGTTCAAAAATGAATTTGATAACCAAAAATGTGTTTTATCTGGAAACCTTTTTACCTTACTTCCATGTGGGCTGCAGCTTCAACAAGCTTGTCCAAGTCTGTCTTGCCGTCAGTAGCTTATCTTGATCTCGTTGTTCTTGTGGCCGCTTCCTTGACATTGAACTTCTCATCCTTATAACCCTTTTGGAGCTTTCTTCCTTTTGAGGGTTTTGAGTGCTGCTCTGAAGGGGTTTTATTTTTATCTTTCTTCTTAGATTCCTTTGTCTTTTACCCTTCAGATTTTTTTTTTTTAATATCAATGACCTCTGTCATTAAATTTGGATTGTGCAGAGCCTTGGAATTAAGCCTGAACTTGTTGTTGTCTCTTGTATGCCTTTTTATGGTACTAGCAATAGTTTTGGCTTCCTCTTTCTTCTTCTTACTACTGATCTCATATCCAACATCTTTGAGGATTTATTCATCAGATTTTGTAGGTTGATAATCTCTCTGCATTTTCTGCTGAATATCTTCTTCCAGAATTTTTGGTAGCATTTGTGTTTTAGATTTCTCTGCAGTTGCAGACCTTCCTCTTTGAGATCTGGTGTAGAAATTAGGAAAATGAGGAATGGGGGGCACCATTTTCATAGAATTGGGTTTATCAACTGAGGAGCTCTCTCCTTTCTACAAATTTCTCTCAGCCTTGACTAAAGAAAATTTTTCTCTCCTACTCTTGGCCTTATGGATGTTTTCGTTCTTAGCCTTCCTCTTAATTCTTTTTTCAGGCTGAGGGTGTTGTTTTGAGGATGGAGGTGTAGGTGCAGGTTGGAATGCCATATAAAACAAGAAATGGTCCCACTTTTGATTTTTTTTCCTTAACTCTTCTTCAACTAAAGCCTTGATGAGAGCTTGATGATACAAGCTATATTTCGAAGCAACAGTGTAAGTTTGGATCTTTGCTGACATCTTTGTCAGGATCTTGAGCAAGAAGTATGTCAAATTGAGGGTCTTAATACCTGCAACATGAAAAATAAATCTCATATGATAAAGAAACACAATTTTATACTTCCTTTCACAAGTGAGGTAAATATTGATGAGTTTAACAACTTCTGCCTAGTCATTTTTGAGATAACTGCTTGGAATTCCCTTTGCCCAGTTGGGATCTCTGTGTGAATTCTTGAGGAAACTGTTGAGGTCTCCTCTAGTGATAAATTGGCCTTTAAACCACCTTTCTCCTTATTGCGGAAGGTTAAATTCCTCATCAATTGAGTATGTTAAAACTTGCAATGTAAGACCATCGACTGTGGCTTTATGTCTATTGAAAGAGTTTACAAACTCTTGAGCTACTCTGAAGTGAGAGCTTCCTAATCTGGTGCACAAAGAATACCACCCTTCCTGGATAAACAATCTTCTCACCTTTGAATTTTCATCCACTAGGTTAGCACCCTATGGCTCAATTCATTTTATCTTCCCTCATCTTTTAGTCATCTTCAGAAATTAATAACTCTATCTTTGAAAATTGATAGGTGGCAGAAATAGAAGAGATTCACCTAACAAGTGTTGCTTGTGTCTTCCTCTAAAATCCTGTTTGAAATATAGACTCCTCCTCAAACTACAACTCTATGAAACTCAATCTCCAACAGATAGGCTCACAACTGATAACGCTCCTGCTTTTTCGGTGGTTTTAAAACAAGAACCATGGTTCATCACCCCATGCAATATATTTCCATGATGGAAAATATCCTTGACCGTAGTGTGCACCATGTGATGGCCATCATAATCTTCAGTTGGTTGTGTAACTTCAGATAGAATGCTGTAGATGGCTTGAGGCAAGTGGATCTGTGACTGGAAGTAACCTCTGTTGTCTTGCTAATTATTGGCCTAAATTTCCGGTAGTGTCGTTGTGCGACCAACCAAACGGTCATTGCATTAAGTCTGATGATGCACGATCTTCTCCGTTCAAAAAACACGTACCTTGACATGATATTAAACTAACTCGGCTGACAAACGTGACGGGATTAATGGTTGGGTTTATTACTACGGGTTGACACCTAAGCACTACACATATACCATAACTTGAATTTGAACATAAATGACTGCATACGACTCCTATCACATGATATAAATCATTTAAAAAATATTTGAAACATATTTACATCATAATATGTGTCTTGACAAAAAGGCGGATGCACTTTTTCGTTTATTTTTAAAAACAGGGGAAGTTATTGGAATTTCCGGCAGCATCGGAATAAAAGAAAAATAGACAGAAACATGACTATATCAGGCTGTCCGAAAAGGCTACAACATGCGCTACCAAAAATTTTAGTAGCAACCAATTTTTTTTTGAAATTTTCAAAGTTTAATCCTAAAAACAAAAAATTTAAAATGGACTCATGACTTAGCATAGAACTGTGCTAACAATGAGTATATGTTGGCATATAAAAAAGTAATTGTGGAATTTGTAAGTATCTATGTTGTTTTAATTCTCTAATTTTATAATTAATAGAACAAAAGCATCGTTTATATTAAATTTATGATTTATAATGGGGTATAAAATATGCAAGAAACAAAGTATGGAACTACAACAACATGATACTTGTTGCAAAAAGGCATGAGAATAAGTTTTGAAACCATGTATACAGTTCATGAGTCACTTTTTGCTATGGTACATTTCTATTTTATTTATATTGATGTATAATATTTATTTCAATTTTAATTATTCTCACCAATGTAGATACGCTCATTGAACTTTTTTTTTATATTTGTAGATTGAACTAGATCAAGAATACGAAAACAATTGACACAATAAAAAAAAAATCGTCTAAATAACCTAAGTCATGGAATTAGTTTGAGCACTAACAACAATTCCAACAAAGAACGATGATTTATTTGGATATCAATGCAACCTCTTGTACTTTTTGAAATAATTGTCTGCAAAAAGTAGACATTTTTTTTAATGTAATGGACATAGTGTCCCAATTGAAATGCAGGGGGTTACCAATAACAATCCCATTTTGAATGACAAAGAGCCAATCATTGATATAATAAAATACATTTTAATTTATTCTATTGTGTTATCCAATGTCGCTATGAAATGTTACAACACTGATTAAATATATGCATGATTAAATATTATAATCAAGAGATGAGAAATTTGATAATATAACAAATTAATGCAAACATCCTATAAAAATGCGCTAATAAAATTTAAAATTTATATGAATACTATTATAAGATATATTTCTATTTTTCAATGAATAACAGATCTAAAAAATCACCATAATTGAGCTTTCACAGGGCAATGTTTCCAAAAAATAGAAAATCTCATACAAAAAACAGGTGTGTCCATAACATAAACATGCACTGGTGCATTATGCTATATAAAAGAACCGTTACAACACATTTTTTTGCATGACCACTTCCTTTTTGGAAAACGACAAAACCAAGGCATTTAATTCTTCAAGCATCGGTATTTCTTGCAATTAACACCTCGGTGCGTTGTAATTATTAAAGCACCAACACCCCAATGCTAAAAAATATTATTTCTAGCCTCGATGCATTATTAAAATTAATAGCACTGATTCTTTTATATCCATAGGGCACTGGTGTGTTTATACAAATCATACACATCGATGATGTGAGTTTAAATAAAAGCACCTAGTTTGCAACATTTTTTTCTTGCCCTGGTGCCGTTCATGAAAAGAACGCCCCAGGGAATTTTTTAATGTTTACGCACCGAGGCAGTATACATTTAGGGCACCAGTGTTCTTTACATTCAATGCCTCAGTTCTTTTAGTTATGTATGCAATCCAATGCTTTTATATATGTAGTGCATCGGTGTTATTTTTCCATGAAGCGAAACACTAAAAAAACATCCGCTAAAACCTCCTCACACCTAGATTTTTTAAGTTGTGATGAAGTTCCATTATAATCCCCACTAAAACATTGGCTACCACAAACATATGTTTTACCAGATGTTTTTTCAACAATTTTTTCCAATTTTATAACTCTAAAAATCTCTGTTATAACCTCTGCTAGAAGGTATTTTCCTTGTAGTGATTTGAGGGTTAGGTTCTTCAAGTGATCGTTTTCCTCTTCTCAATCTAGACCTTGCAAGCATTTAAAAACCTTGAAAATTATATCAAACCTTCACAAAAACCATGATATGATACCAAAATGATCCAAAAATGAAAGTGAAGGTTTCATTGATTAGTTTACAAGTTTGTTTATGTCCTTTTAGGCAACAGATTGAAATTTCAAAAGTACACAAACATAAGTTAATTTTCAGAAATTAATAATAATAAGAGGACAAAAATGCAGTATAAGACAAGATAAAATTGATAACAAAGTTCACCCATCTTGGGATACATTTGTGGGTCCATCTTCCAATGGTGACAGCTTTATTAAAATGATCAAATGTTCATTATATCAGTTTAAAAGCTTCAAATTGAAAATATGACACTCTCATGCTACTCATAACACTTAAAAACCCCCACCTAGGCTCTTCTTGAGCTAAAAAAGGCTTGAAATTGAGAAAAAATTGCCCCATTTTCCAAACTTTTATTCATTAGCTCTTGACCTTGCAAAAGTTTCAACAACAAGGCATTTGGCCCAATGGTGGTGCATTGAACTTGGAACCTGGAGGTCCCAAGTTCGATCTAGTGGAATAGGCATGGTTTGCATTAATTTTGTTTTGTATTAAAATAAATTTTAATGGGACATTGGCCATTTGGATCCCCTGTTCCCACTGATCGTATGGCCACATAAGGCCATGGGACAAAGGCCATAGGCCACACACCTTCCACTCTCCTCGCCACTGGTCATATGTAAATAATAAACATGTGGGCCACAATCTAGAGGTCATGTGATCATCCTCCAGTTGTGCGATGATCATGTGGTATAATGGGACCGGGGTGGCGACCTTACCCGATGCACTTTCCTCCATTGACGTGTAGTTCAAATGTAATAAATAAAATTGACGACTGGGCCAATCATGCACGATTGCTAGCCCGACCCTCTCCCCAATCGTAGAACCCATTCACATTAAATATAAATGGGCCACTTATATTTAACAAGAGACATGCATGGCACACTAGTAGGTCATTAGTTTCTCTAGTTGGAGGTCGGAGGTTCCATTCTTGCAGAGGTTCTTGGCCGACTTAATTTTTTTTTGGTGCCAACTCCTGGGCCATTTGGAAACCTCTCATAGGGCCACATGGAACCCTCTGATTTTCCCAAATGGATACCTACGATTGGTACACCAAAACAACTGTACGCCCAGTCGGCAGATGACGTCAGTGCCACTTCCCATCACGTGATTGGTCCACTAAGATCCATACAACCCAATCAAACCTGCCATGTTAGCGTAAAAAATACCACATCTTCATTTGTACCCTGCATAATCAACCCTGCAAGTTGACAATTTTTTTAATATTGTTTGGCCAAAACTTTAGAACACTATAACTTGTTCATACAATGTCAGATTGAGGCAATTCAAGATCTATGATTTGGCACTAGTTTCGGGTGAATTTGAGCACTTTGATTTTGAGCATTTTCTAGATCCCTTGAATCAAACGGTAAGGGGCTTATATTAATACTCTCTCCAATCGCTTCTTATATAGAAGAGTCAAGGCCAAGGTGGTTATGTTTGGACCCACATATTATATGGAAATATCTTGGCTCTAGTGGGTATATTTGAATATGGATTGACTCTTGGTGGTTTTGTAATACCCGTGAGGCTCATCCCACTTATATTTAAACGAGGATTACACAGGAATTTATCTCCCTAAGTTTGGGTTAAGGAAGAAAATTTAAAACATAAGTTTGAGACTATGGGTTTTTAGGCTGATAGAATTGGCACAACCAGTTTTAGCTCAAAATAATTTTGTATCATAGCTAGAAATATCTTTAATTGAAATTCTTCGTAGAGGAAACATAAAAAATCTTTGAAGAGATGGAGTTTGCAGAAAAATAGGTTTGGAAATTATTTTAATTTTGTACTGAAGTAGAGGATAGATGTTGCACATTGGGTTCAATGCTCCCGATGTGTTTCGCGACATGGACTAACAACCTCTTGTGGATCCTAACTCTGGTGATTGTAGCAGAGACTAAAGCCTACGGGGTGTTAGAGTCTGCATCAGCTATACCTCAGTCAAAGATAAAAAAATTCTTTGTTGCATTTCATTTTAGGTGTCTCATTCATCCAATCAGTTGCATTCCATTAGAAGCATATATTATCTGACGGAAGGGTCTTGTCTCTCATTTTCCCTCATGTCATGTATCTGCTGGTTTGTGTCTGATCATTAAAGTTCATCAAAACTCATCAAAGTCAATTTTATAGTCATTCATAATCATGGATGGTCTTTCAGTCGGAAAAGAGTCTTTTAGAGTCATTTCAGTCATTAGGTCTAGGGTTCATCTTCAGAATGTCCAATAATGCCCGGCGAACATGAGGATGTTTCTAATAAGTTTTCATTCCAAAATTTTTATCATCAATAATGCGAGAATGACTTTTATTCAAAACTCTGTTTTGAAGAAAATCGTCATTTTTTCCTTTGTAATAAATGCTATGTATATTTTCAAAATTTTTCAGTTGTCAGATTCTTCAAGGCACAGCCCTGGTCGCCTTTGCCAAAACATGCCAGCCATCCCTCCAAAAAATCAACAAAGGTTTCATCATTCAAGTCAAAAATCAGTGGAAACAAGCAAAACAGAGTTTGTATTAAAAGTGAAAAAATGCCAATTTCAAAACATTACAAAAATGGGTTTGTAAGAAGCAAAAATCAAATTCTTCACTATATGAGATATTTTTCACATTTATCAATCCATTTTCATTCAAGAAACATCAGAGAAGTCGAGTTCAACTGTGAAAAAAGTGAAATCATTTGTTAAGCTGGACTGTGTGTTGGAGAACAATGCGCGACGCATGCGAGGAAGGCGCGACGCACATAGACCGCGCGACGCATTGGGCCAATTTTCACTGTGCAAGATTGCACTGTCGTGGTGCATCCAGAAGGCGCGGTGCACTGGGTCTTGTGCGCGGTGCACAGAGATGTCAAGCCTGAATTTTTCCATTTCTTCATAAAAAATCAAAACGACTCGAACTCTTTTGTTGCAAGTAAGTTTGTGCGCCCTTGCCACTGCTATTAAATCGTGTTTGATGTTGTTTGGAGGCAAAGAAATGAGAGTTTTGATTGGTGAAATTAAACCCTATCACTTGGTAAAAAACTGCTCCTAGGGTTTAAAATTGGGTGTTAAAACTTGTCATTGGTGCCAAACACTCCCATTACATTCCCACTTGTGGCTTGTTTCCCCCTCACTGTCACAATGTCATTAATATCCATCTCCTATTCCCTCGTATTCCTATTTATCACTCATATCACTTGTGCCTAAATCATATTTTCCCTATCCCTAAACCCTACCATCTCCCATATCATTTTCAAAATTCCCAATTCCCAAATACAGTCAAGTGACTATTAACACATTTCAAATCTCACTTGACAAACTCCACAATCCACTTTTCCCACTGTCCCATATTCCTCACAGTTCCTTATTTCCCTTTGGCACATTTGGCATTTAAGAAAAAAACACCAATTTATCATTTTCATCAAACCAATCATACACTTGACACCTAGCTTGCAGCATCATGACAGAGACAGATTAATCATATGAGCAAGACAGTGACTCTACCGCAGAGCTTCATGTACCGAGAAGGCCTCGTAAAGGGGGTAGACACGTCAGAGAAGAGCCCACTTCATTGACTCAGTTGCAGGCCTTCCCACTTGCAATGGCTTGCTTTCAGCAACAGTCATGCTTTCAGTATTGTGAGATGATTTCTCAAACTCAGCTTCATCAGGAGTTGGTTCGCTTGTTTGTGTTACATTTGCGAGATGGTCAGGTTACCCTCGCTGGTGTAAATTTCACCTTGACACCAGAAACCATTTCGCAGGCAACAGGAATACCGAATGTAGGTGAAGAATGGAACAAGAGACAACAGCTGGAAAAAGTGTATTATGAGCCATACATCAGGCCTGGCTATCTAAGGCATCTCAGCAGGGTATTTCCATTCCGATTTCTGAAGGAATATTATGCACCATTGATGAGACTCATTATCAGGTACTTCAGTTGTGAGGGCCGCTTCTTGCGCCTTTATGCTTACCATATCCGATTATTGATGAATTTCACGAGAGTGAGGATGATGAGCATTCCATATTTCATGTGTCGAAACATAGAGCGGATGACTACTCTTGTGCAGAAGAAGACTCCCGAGCATTATCATAACAACATTTATCATTATGCGCTCATCAAGATCATTGTTGTACATCAGCTTGGATTGCAGGGCATTGCATGGGAGGAGTTCATTT
Organism: Pinus albicaulis; assembly: GCA_034641835.2. Taxonomy (NCBI): domain Eukaryota; kingdom Viridiplantae; phylum Streptophyta; class Pinopsida; order Pinales; family Pinaceae; genus Pinus; species Pinus albicaulis. The sequence goes on along the minus strand of CM076579.1, from coordinate 1,170,316,488 downwards.
CCCGTGACTTCTTTACAGCCCCTCAGCCTCCTCCAGAGATTGTTCATGATGCGGGTGAGCCTTCACATCAGTTTGAGGGTCCTGAGACAGAGCCTATCAGTGTTCCAGTTTGTGTTACCTATCAGAGAGGCACCATAGCCTTATTTGCAGCAGCACGACGAGTACTATCTCCACATGGGGTGGAAGGGGTCTCGCCTTTGACATCAGCACAAGTACAGGGACAGGACAGAGGCAAGAGGCCTATGCAGGATGAGGGCCCTTCAGGAGGCCAAGACACTGATTTTACACTCATTGATGTTGATTTGAGCTCTCCTAGCTCAAAACTGAGGGAGATCATTCAGGAGCAGAAAAATGAGATCGACACATTGACCGAGAAGTTGCAGAGAGCACAGTGGATCATTAACTATTTTGAGCAGCGGAATAAGCAGCTGGAGGATCAGCAGACGATCATGGAATTGCAAAACATCCGCGAAAACCGGCAAGCTGCCCGAAGAAGCCCATCCGAGATGACACCTATCGAGCGGGAGATTGAGGCCGATCGAGAGACTTGGCTCGAAAGGGTCAACATCCATTTGGAGAAGCTCTTAGAGAAAGAAAACAAAGAGAAGAACATGCTCCGACACATGAAGAACCACTATTGGGCCCGCACACATGTTTGCAAAGTGAAAATGAAGATCCTGAAAGCGAGGCTGAGAAGGGCACTGAGGAGGCGCAAAAGGCCGGATCCACTTCAAATCTTGGCCGAAGCTTCTTTGGATGAGCATGATACTTGATGGGGGAGCTTCACTCCAAATTTCAGCAAATTTGGAGAAAATTTTGTCATTTTTGAGTTTTATGCATGCTCAGGAATGGCCTAAGAGTTTCATCAAGTTCTGGGTGGCCTAAAGGGTCAAAAACACCTTGAAATTGGCCTTTCTGCCACTTTTTACACACACAGGAACTAGTCTTGGGAGATTGAAGTTTTGGAGGGGCAAATGACATCCAAATCCCAAAATTCCAGCTGGGTTGGAAATTCGACAGGCAGGGCTTTCCAACGAGCTATCATGAGCTCAATTTGGACTTCATAAAGTGCCTCAAAATCAGCTCCAAATATGTGCTACGCATAGGTTTTTGGGCGCGGCGCATAGAGAATTTTGGCCTATTTTTCACTCTTCAACTCAGAATTTCGCCCAGTTTTGACTAGTTTCACTTTTTGATGTAAATATTGATTTATCTTGATGTAATTTCATGACCATGGTGTAAATTTGGCACATTTTTACTTTTTCTAGAGGATTCATTCACTAAAAAGTGAAAATTAAATGAATGAATCAGTTTCCTACCATATAGAGGCAAGTTGTTTGATTGCCTAGATTTCAGTTCCTAGTTTAGAATTGGTTGAAACAGCTCCTAGAAGGATAAGCTCGACCCCTAGAGGCATGGGGAGGGGTTAGGCTAGTCTATATTATGTATTTTCTGACTCATTTTCAGTGTTGGACTCTTGGGAATAATTTGGCACCTCATTGTATATTCATTTCAGCATTTTTGGCAAAGGAAAGACCAGGGTTTTGCAGCACTTTTTGGGATCCTTGTGGCTCTGAGTTTTGATGGTGTTTTTCTCCATGTAATTTTAAGTTCATTAATTTTTTATGTATGTCATTTCCCTTCTCTTTGCTTCTGAAATTAAACAAATGAGTGACTAAGGTAGAATTCATTAGTTTGCTAGTACTCTGCCTTAAACTTTTGTTTAGTTTTCTATGTTTTCATCTGTTTGAAGAGGATCCTTGCAGCCTCTTGCCCTCTTCAGCTCCTCAGCAGTCTTTTCTATCCATTCATTCAATCTAAGACATCAAATCCATTGCCTTCCTTGCCCCAACTTGAACTCTGCAAGAATTTGGCCTCATCCCCAAGCCCAAAATTGCCTTTCCCTTTTTTCCAACAAAACCCACAAATATCATTTCAAACTCCTTGATTTATATACCTAGCCTAAAATTAGCATTCATTTCAGTCATCTCAAGCCCTATTGATACATGTTTCTTGAGATTGACCCGGAGAGAGCCCTCTCCTGTTCTTGTAGGGCTAGCTACCAGACTGAGCGTGGTTTGATGTTACCCTGACTCTGCCTTCCTTCAGCCTAACGTAGATTTAGGCAATAACATAGTGGCGACCATACTGGGGATGAAAATGGTTTTCTTGTTGGTGTTATTTGTTTCATAAGCTACAGACGGAGCCTGAAGTTATGCCAGGTAGCCTTCGAAACGCTTTTTCTTTGCATTAGCGGAAGTAGATAAACGCTGCTTCAATCAATCTCTGGTTTAGCTTGTGAACGTGACACTTGACTTGTGAATTACCCCAGTATATCATATCGTTCTGGACTTTTAGGTGATGAGTCTAGAATTTGATAGGCTGAAACAAGTTGGTTTTGTCCTTTGATTTTGAAATTAATCCAACACACTGGCTTCCAGAAGACATACAAGAGCAAGTCCGGATCCCGATCCACCTCCAGTGTATGAGAATCCCAATCTGATTCCAAGAATCCTCCATCGAGAAAGTCCCGTGATCCCTTTGTTTAAATCTCATTCATGCCCTACTGTATTTGAATTCCTTGAAGATATTGAGTTTGATGATCAATTCGAGTTGTCCTTGTTTGAAACTAAGTCTGAAAGTGCTACTAGTTCTACTGTCATAAATCCTGAGTTTATCAAGTATCTTGAGATTGAAAAAGTTAATAGATCCATTGATAGTTACATTTTGAACATTCAAAACTCTATTGTGGCAACGAATATTCCTGAGTTTATCGAATGTACATCTGAAACTCTTGGTCCATCAGCAGTTACTTCTGATTCACAAGTTCACACTGAGCCTTCTTTCATTCCTACCATTCCCATGCAACCATCTATATCTGATCAGCAATCTACAGTAGTTCCTCCTCGATCCCCACCACATACACCTCATACATCTGCTGCTCCTACTCCACCCGTTTCTCCAAGGCAGATTATAAATCCACCAAGAGCAATGGCTGCTAGATTCGCACCTCTTGTCTTGCCCCGGAACTTGGATGCCATGCCCGCTAATTATCAGAGTAAGATCCCATTGTTTGATGGAACTCCTCAAAGTGTGCCCGCTCAGCAGCATATTGATATAATGACAGACTTTTTTGATCTCCATGAAATTGATGAAGAAAATGTCACCATGAGATTGTTTGTGCAAACTTTTGGAGGTGAGGTACGTAAGTGGTTCAGAGCTTTGCAACCCAGAAGTATTGCTACATTGGCTAAGCTTCAGAGATAGTTTATAGATCAGTGGGAAATAAAGAAAGATCCACTTCAAATCACTTCTAAATATACCAAGATCAAGCGCAATGCTGGTGAGTCCGTCCAAGACTATTGTATTAGATTTAATGCGGTTTATAATGCAATTCCTGATGATTTAAGGCCATCTAAGAAATCAGCTTTGCTAAATTTTCCAGATGGTTTTGATCCGGATATGGCCTATTCATTATGCAAAAGAGATCCACCCACCTTAGAGGATATGCAGAAAATTTTCGCCAGTGTTGAGGCGAATTTGAATGACAAGAGAGCTAGATTGAGAGCTGAGAAGAATGTCGTAATAAAGGAAGAAGCTTCTACATCAGATCAGCTACTTCGCAAGGTGGAAAAAATGATCGAAAATCTCACACTTGATAATCCCGAACCGCAGATTCGAAATCCCAATTTCCGTGGTCAGCAGCAGCCACAATTCAGGATCAAACAACGAGAGCAGCGAGCACAAGAACCAGCAGTCCAGTAGCAAGTAAAGAAACCTCTTCAGCAGAATTTTGTTGGTCAGGATTCAGATGATGAAGATGATGTAGTAGGGGAGGAAAATCACTTCTTTACTCCTGATGATTTTCCCATTTATATCACTGAAGATGAGGAGTATGCAGAAAGTTCAGTTATACAAAGAGATGAGGATTTTATCTTGGCCAATGATGCAGCTCTTGAGGAAGAGTCGGATGAGTATCAGAGAGGTTATATGAATGCCTTTTCAACCCAGTAGAAACAATATTCTCTTAGAAAAAGAGATGTTCCTGTCAACCCAATCCAAAAGAGAAAGGAAGTTTCAGCGCCTAAAAATGATTCACCTGTTGCACAAAAGAAAGCAAAAGAGATAGTTGATCTCGCTGCCACCAAGTCATCATCAGCAGAAAAATAAAATCAGCCAATTACATCGAGGGAGAAGGCTGAAAAGAAAGATGTTCCAGCCAAAGAGATCAAAAATACTTCAGCCTTTAGTTTGGAGAATGAGATTTCTAAATTAAAGGTATCCATTTCCTTGACTGAAATAATGAAGAACAGCAGTTATAGAGGTCAAGTTTCTAAAATTTTGAATTTCGATCCTATGTCTGATATGGTGAATATTGAAGATGATCAACCTGAATTGATATTTGGACCAGCTTTAGATGGTGAGTCTCCAGATAGCGAAGTGCCTCCTTTTAATATCAATCTTCGATTGCATGAGTTTGTATTGCATAATGCCAAGTTTGATTCCGGTGCTTCCCATAATCTTATGCCGAAGGAAATCATGGATAAGTTGGGTTTAGACATCACTAGGAAATACCATGATCTTTATTCATTTGATTCTAGCAGAGTGAGATGTATAGGGCTCATTAAATACTTGGTTGTTAGTTTGGATCAGATTCCAACAAAGAATGTTTTGATGGACGTAGTTGTGGTAGAAATTCCTCCCAGATTTGGTATGCTGCTTTCCAGATCTTGGGGAGAAAAATTGAAAGGGACATTACAATTAGATTTCTCCTATGCAACGATTCCCGTGTTTGGTCAAATGAGAAAGTTGTATCGGGAACAAAAAATGAAGTACATGATTACAAGCAAGGAGAAACTAGTTAATCATCCGATTAATTATGTACATACAGATTTAGAGTCTTTTGTTTTGTATGCCGATAGTTTCAATGATGTAGATAGTCAGTTAGTTCAAGCAGAATATATTCCAGAGATTACCGAGAATTTCAGAGAAGTTTTGAAGAAAGAAAGGCAAAAACCGGAAAGCACAGTTGAGCAATCAGCTAAAGATAGTGGATAGCAAGCAGAAAAAACAGAGCTAGCACAATTTCAGCACTTAGAAGATGATGAAGAGGGTCTATGGACCATGGATTTCGATGGTGTAGTGGGAAATGATGGTGCTGGAATTGGTATTTGGGTATGCAGTCCTTTTTCCGCTCCAAACAAGGTGCCTAGTAATGTACGGGTCTGTTCTTACAAGTTAGCATTCGATTGTTCGAACAATGAGGCTGAGTACGAAGCTCTGATTGCTGGCCTAAAAATTCTTAGAAAGATAAATGCTAAGAGAATTGTAGTCTATGGCGACTCCGAATTGGTGATTAAGCAAGTGAAGGTTGAATACCAAACAAAACATCCCCGAATGCAGGCTTACCGCAATGCTGTACTTGATATTTTGAAGCTGTTTTCAGATTATACCTTGACTTGTATTCCTCGCATTCAAAATGGAATTGAGAATGCACTTGCTAAGGCAGCAAGTAATTTTAAGATCCCAATGAATTCAAGTAATAAGTTCAAAATCCATGTGAAGCACCGTCCTACCGTTCCAGATAATTGAAGATGTTGGCAAGTTTTCCAAGATGATGATGAGATTAATGAATTTCTGCAAAACAAAGGTAAGTTCAAAGATACCTCAATTGATGTAGAATATGATGATGGTGAAGCTGATGTGAAAGTCAATCAAATGGACATGTTGCAGCTGAAAGATAATGTTATTCCTAAGGGTTTGATACCTTTAGAAGAGCTCTTCGATCAGGATGATGTAGCTAAAAAACCAACCTTGCGGCCAACTGAAAAGGGAGTTGAAGATGTAAACATTGGATCAGCTGAGAATCCAAAGATGGTGAAGTTGTAAAAAGCATTTCCACCGGAGGTAAAGGCTAAATATATCAATTTATTGTCCTCTTTTTCTGATGTGTTTGCTTGGGATTATTCAGACTTGAAGACGTATGATACGAATATAATTCAGCACACTATTCCAATCAAGCCTAATCAGAAGCCTTTCAAATAGAAGCTAAGAAGAATCAACCCGAAGTTGCTGCCATCAATTGAGAAGGAGGTAAACAGGTTGTACAAAGAAGGAATCATTGTTCCCATCAGATTTTCTGATAGGATTTCCAATTTGGTGCCAGTGCGGAAAAAGACAGGTGAGATTCGGTTGTGCATTGATTTCTGAAATTTGAACAAGGTGTCATTGAAGGAAAATTATCCATTGCCCAAAATGGATCATATACTTCAGCGAGTAGTTGGAGCATCTCGTATGTCACTACTCGACGGTTACTTCGAGTATAACCAAATTCTGGTCCATGAGGACGACAGAGACAAAACAGCGTTCACCACTCCGTGAGGAAATTTCCACTATGCCAAGATGCCATTCGGATTAAAGAATGTTGGTGCGAAATTTCAGCGGGCGATGGACATGGCTTTTGTGAATAAGAAGGATGTTTTTCTTGTTATATACCTTGATGATTTGACGGTCTTTTCCAATTCAGATGAAGAGCATATGTATCACTTGAAAGTTGTCTTTCAAAAGTGCAGAAAATATGGTGTGTCACTTAATCCGAAGAAGAGCTTGTTTGCCATGGATGAGGGCAAACTACTTGGTCACATTATTTCAAAAGATGGCATTCGTATTGATCCAGCACGTGTAGAAGCAATTCAGCAAATTGACCCTCCCCGGAACAAGAAGGAGATTCAGTATTTTAAATGGTAAGATGAACTTTTTATGCCACTTTGTCCCTAATCTTGCTGAACATCTAAGAGAGATTACAAACATGCTTAAAAAGGACAACCAAGTGAAGTGAACTGAAGAGGCTGTAAAGTCCTTTAATTTGGTGAAGTTGGCACTATCTTCAGCTCCAGTTTTAATCAGCTCGGATTACACCCAAGATTTTATTTTGTTTTCATTTGCTTCAGAGCATACCATGGCACCTATGCTAATGCAAAAAAGAGATGAGCATGAGAATCCAATAGCTTTTTTCAGTCGAAATATAAGAGATGCAGCCTTTAAATATAACATCATTGAGAAGCGAGCTCTGGCACTGTTAAAAGCATTAAAGGATTTCCGGGTATACATTCTGCATTCTCATATTTTGGCTTATGTTCCTAACGCTGTCGTGAAAGATGTTTTAGTACAAACTGATCCGGAAGGAAGACGAGGCAAGTGGATTGAAGCTTTGCTGGAGTATGATGTGGAGATAAAGCCCACGAAGCTTATCAAAGGACAGGGGCGAAGCTTATGGCTGAATCGAATTTGCATGCACTAGACATAAATCTGATTGCTGCTATGTCTGATGAGGATGAGGATAATTTTCCACTTCAGGTATTGGAAAATTTTGTTGCTTCTCCATGGTATTCAGATATTGTGTATGTTCTTCAAAATTTGTCACCACCACCCGGCATGACTAGAAACAAAGGTAGAACTCTAAAATTGAAGGCTGCAAAATTTTGTATTTTGAATTCTGCACTTTATTGGAAAGATCCTGGTGGTGTTTTGTTGAATTGTTTGGTGAAAGAAGAAGCAAAGCAGGTTATGGAGGATTTTCATCAAGGAGATTGTGGCGGTCACCTGTTTTGGAAAACAACAGCCAATAATATTTTGAGAGCGGGATAATATTGACCGACATTGTTTGCTGATGTGTATAAGATTGTCAAAAGCTGCCATGAGTGTCAGATTTTTGAAGGAAGACAGAAATTACAGCCTTTGCCACTTAAGCCTATTGAGTTAAGCGCCCCTTTTTAGCAGTGGGGTTTGGATTTCATTGGGGAGATCCATCCTCCTTCTTCAGCTCAACATAGATGGATCCTCACGGTGACAGATTATTTCACGAAATGGATCGAAGCAATTCCCACCAGACAAGCTACGGATGCGGTAATAATTTCATTCCTTGAAAATAACATTTTGTCTCGTTTTGGTTGCCCGAATAAGATAATTACTGATAACGCAGCAGCTTTCAAATCAAAAAGGATGGTTGAGTTTTGTAACAAGTATCACATCACTTTGGGACACTCAACCGCCTATCATCCGCAAGGCAACGAATTGGCGGAATCTTCCAACAAATATTTGGTCAACATCATTAAAAAGTTGCTGGAAATAAACAAGAAGAGTTGGCATAAGAAGCTGGTCAATGCACTATGGGAAGATCGGGTGAGTCAGAAGAAATCCATTGGTATGTCCCCCTTTGAGTTGGTATATGGAGTAGACACGGTCTTTCCTACCTCCCTTGTTGTTCCGGTGGTCAAGCTTCTTCAGGAAGCTGGCAGTGAAGAAAGCCATATGAAGAGAAGAATAAATCAGATGATTCATTTGCAGCAAACGAGAGAAGAAGTTTTCCAAAACACATTTAAGTTGCAGGAGAGAATTAAGAAAAATTATGACAGGAAAGCAAAGGCAGACAAGTTCCAACTGGAGGAAGTAGTGCTAAAGTGGGATGCTAGAAATGAGGAAAAAGGTAAGCACGGTAAGTTTGAAAATCTCTGGAAAGGTCCCTTTAAGATTGCAGCATATCGTGGTCAGAATGCTTTTCTTCTGAAGGAGATGAACAGGTAAGATTTTCCAGGAGGGCCAGTCAATGGTCGGCTGCTCAAGCGGTACCATTTCTAAGATGTCTTCTGCTGATCACATTGTCACTGTACATACCATTTTATTTCAATTTCTTTGCAAGTGTGTGTTGTGATCTTTTCTTCAGTCTGGGGCCCGAAGTGAAGGCTATAATTCTAAAGAAGGATTTCAGTTTTGGTTTGAGTCTGTCGAGTAGGTTTGGTTCAGTCATTTCAGTTTTAAAAGTTGAGTCAGTTTGAATCAGATTTACAGTCAATAAATCAGTCAACATGTCTTGTGTTGCTTTGTCAAGATAATGGACTTCATAGCCCAATGGACGAAGGCACTGTCTATCTCTCCTAGAGATCTGCCGTTCTTAGCACTTCCCAGGAGCTACCATCCCCATTGGAGCCAATGTTAGAGTCGGTCTTTTCATCCCTCCGTTAGAGATCATTTCTCTTATTGCATTTCATTTTTAGGTGTCCCATTCAGTTCATTCAGTTGCATTCCGTTAGGGAGCATACCATCATCTAACAAAAGGGCCTTGTCACTCATACCCCTCATTCCTTATCCTGTTGGCTCAGTTCTATTCATCAAATCAATTTTAAAGTCATTCATAGTCCTTTTTTGGCCTCTTGGTCAACAAAGAGTCATTTTAGGGTTTTTAGGTCTTTTTAGGTCTAGGGTTTCGCAAATTTTGTCTTCAATGTGTCCAATAATGTCAGCAGGCCAGAGGGAGGTTCGAAATAAGTTTCTATTTCAAAATTTCCATCATCAATAATGCTTAAGAATGATTCTCCTTCAAAACTCTGTTTTGAAGAAGAAATCGTCAAATTTATTGTTTGTAATAAATGCTATGTATATTTTAAAAAAAATTCAGTTGTCAGATTCTTCAAGGCGCAGCCCTGGTCGCCTTTGCCAAAACATGCCAACCATCCCTGCAAAAAATTGACAAAGAAGCCATCATTTCAATCAAAAATCAAAGTGGAAACAAAAAACAGAGTTTGTAATAAAGTGGAAAAAGTGCCAAAGCTAAAACATAATAAAGTGGGTTTTTGTAAAACAAAAAATCAAATCCATGACTTACAAAGATATTTCCATGTTTATCAAATCATTTTCACTCTAGAGATATCAAAGAATTCAATTGCAATCGTGGAAGGGCGAAATTGTGTTTTGGAGGCAGAGTTGTTGCTGAAGTTCAGTGCGCGACACATCGAGAGGAAGGCGCGGCGCACATAGACCACGCGGTACATTGGGACAATTTTCACTGTGTAAAATTGCATTGTCGTGGCGCATCCAGGAGGTGCAGCGCACTGGGTTTGTGTGCGGCGCACAGAGCCTCCAAATCAGATTCTCACCATTTCTTCATCAAATTTCCGAAACGACTCAAATTCTTTGCTGCAAGTAAGTTCACAAGATTGTGAAATTTCCATTATCAGTGTTTAGTGTTGTTTCAAAGGTTGGTTGGAGAATTTGAATGGTGTAAACATAAACCCTATCTTTTTGACAAAGGCTGCTCCATAGGGTTTATATTTGAAGTTTTAAATTTTGGTTTTGGTGCTGAACCCCTGTCATATGCCACCATATTTTCCCTTTCCTCCACAGTTCTACTATAACTACAGTCCATTTCTATTCCCCTATATTCCATAATCACTCATATCACTTGTCCCGATTTTTCCTATTTCTAAACCCTACCATTTCCTACCATTTTCCCTCTCCCATATCATTTGTAGCAAATTCCCAAACCCCACAGCCCTAAACACAGTCAAGTGACTGTTAACACATTTCAAATCTTACTTGACAAACTCCACAGTCCACTTTTCCCACTGTCCCATATTCCTCACAGTTCCTTATTTCTCTTTGGCATATTTGGCGTTGAAAACAAACACCAATTTATCATTTTCAACAAACCAAGCATACACTTGTCATACACATTGCAACATCATGACAGAGACAGATTCATCATATGAGCAAGACAATGACTCTACCATAGAGTTTAATGTACCAAGAAGGCCTCGTAAAGGGGGTAGACACGTTAGAGAAGAGCCCACTTCATTGACTCAATTGCAGGCATGCCCGCTTGCTATGGCATGTTTCCGAGAGTAGTCATGTTATCAGTACTGTGAGAGGATTGCTCAAACTCAGCATCATCAGAGGTTGGTTCACTTGTTTGTTTTACATTTGCATGACGATCATGTAACTCTTGCTGGAGTAAATTTCACCTTGACACCAGAAACCATTTCTCAGACAACAGGAATACCGAATATAGGTGAACAGTGGAACAACAGACAGCAGCTGGACAAAGTGTACTATGAACCATACATCAGGCCTGGCTATCTGAGGCAGCTCAGCAAGGTATTCCCATTCCAATTTCTGAAGGAATATTATGCACCATTGATGAGACTTATCATCAAATACTTCGGCTGTGAGGGCCGGTTCTCGCGCCTTTATGCATAGCACATCAAACTATTGATGCATTTCACGAGGGTGAGGATGATGAGAATTCCATACTTCATTTTTCGAAACATAGAGCGGATGAATACTCTTGTGCAGAAGAATACCCCTGAGCGGCAGCATAACAGCATTTATCATTATGCGCTCATCAAGATCATTGTGGTACATCAGCTTGGATTGCAGGGCATTGCATGGGAGGAGTTCATTTCCCGTGACTTCTTTATAGCCCCTCAGCCTCCTCCAGAGATTGTTCATGATGCGGGTGAGCCTTCACATCAGTTTGAGTGTTCTGAGAAAGAGCCTATCAGTGTTCCAGTATGTGTTACCTATCAGAGAGGCACCAGAGCTTTATTTGCAACAACACGATGAGTACTATCTCCACCCGGGGTGGAAGGGGTCTCGTTACCTTCATCAACAGTGTGAGTACTATCTCAACTTGGGGTGGAAGGGGTCTCGCCTTCAACATCAGCATAGGTACAGGGACAGGACAAAGGCAAGAGACCTATACAAGATGAAGGCCCTTCAGGAGGCCAAGACACTGATTTTACACTCATTGATGTTGATTTGAGCTCTCCCAGCTCAAAGCTAAAAGAAATCATCCAGGAGCAGAAATCTGAGATCAACACCTTGACTGAGAAATTGCAAAGAGCTCAGTGGGTTATAAATTACTTGGAGTAGTGGAATAAACAATTGGAGGATCAACAGACACTCATGGAGTTGCAGAAAATCCGTGAAGACCAGGAATTGGCCCGAAAAAGACCAGGTAAGCGGGAGATTTGGCTTACGAGAGTCAACATTCATCTTGAGAAACTATTGGTGAAGGAAAACAAGGACAAGGACATGCTCAGACATATGAATAACAACTATTGGGCCCACACACATGTTTGCAAAGCAAGGATCAAGATCCTGAAGGCGAGGCTAAGGAGGGCACTGAAACGTCGGAAAAGGCCTGATCCACTTCAAATCTTGGCCGAAGCCTCTTTGGCTGAGCATGGAACTTGATGGGGGACCTTCACTCCAAATTTCAGCAAATTTGGAGAAAATTTTGTCAATTTTGAGTTGTTGGTCACAAAACAGATTTTCCTGCCCAACGCGTAGCTCCACCTTGCACGCGCTTACGTTTGAGAGATCTTCTGGAGGAAAAATTTACATTTTTTGATTTTTTGTAAAAATTTATGCATGCTCAGGAATGGCCTAAGAGTTTCATCAAGTTCTGGGTGGCCTAAATGGTCAAAAATACCTTGAAAATGGCCTTTCTGCCACTTTTTACACACAGAGGAACCAGTCTTGGGATATTGCAGTTTTGGAGGGGAAAATGACATCCAAATCCAAACATTCCACTTGGGTTGGAAAGTAGACAGGTAGGGCTTTCCAACGCGCTATCATGAGCTCAATTTGGACTTCGGGAAGTGCCTCAAAATCAGCTCCAAAGTTGTGCTACGCATAGAGATTTTGGGCACGGCGCATAGAGAATTTTGGCCTATTTTTCACTCTTCAGCTCAGAATTTCGCCCAGTTTTGACTAGTTTCACTTTTTGATGTAACTCTTGATCTTCTTTGATGTAATTTCACGACTATGGTGTAAATTTGGCACATTTTTACTTTTTCTAGAGGATTCATTCACTAAAATGTGAAAATTAAATGAATGAATCAGTTTCCTACCATATAGAGGCAAGTTGTTTGATTGCCTAGATTTCAGTTCCTAGTTTAGAATTGGTTGAAACAGCTCCTAGAAGGATGATCTCGACCCCTAGAGGCATGGGGAGGAGTTATGCTGGTCTATATTATGTATTTTCTGACTCATTTTCAGGGTTGGACTCTTGGGAATGGTTTGGCACCTCATTGTATATTCATTTCAACATTTTTGGCAAAGGAAAGACCAGGGTTTTGCAGCACTTGTTGGGATCCTTGTGGCTCTGAGTTTTGATGGTGTTTTTCTCCATGTAAATGTAAGTTCATTAATTTTTTATGTATTCCATTTCCCTTCTCTTTTCTTCTGAAATTAAACAAATGAGTGACTAAGGTAGAATTCATTAGTTTGCTGGTGCTCTGCCTTAAACTTTTGTTTAGTTTTATATGTTTTCATCTGTTTTAAGAGGATCCTTGCAGCCTCTTGCCCTCTTCAGCTCCTCAGCAGTCTTTTCTATCCATTCATTCAATCTAAGAAATCAAAGTCATTTCCTTCCTTGCCCCAACTTGAACTCTGCAAGAATTTGGCCTCATCCCCAAGCCCAAAATTGCCTTTCCCTTTTTTCCAACAAAACCCACAAATATCATTTCAAACTCCTTGATTTATATACCTAGCCTTCTCTTTGCTTCCAAAATTAAACAAATGAGTAACTAAGGTAGAATTCATTAGTTTGCTGGTGCTCTGCCTTAAAATTTTGTTTAGTTTTATATGTTTTCGTCAGTTTGAAGAGGATCCTTGCACCTTCTTGCCCTCTTCATCTCCTCAGCAGTATTTTCTATCCATTCAATTAATCTAAGACATCAAAGCCGTTGCCTTCCTTGCCCCAACTTGAACTCTGCAAGAATTTGGCATCATCCCCAAGCCCAAAACTGCCTTTCCCTTTTTTCCAACAAAAAACCCTAAAAATCATCAAACTCCTTGATTCATATACCTAGCCTAAAATTAGCTTTCATTTCAGTCATCTCAAGCCCTATTGATACACTTTTCGCTGAGATTGACCCGGAAAGAGCCCTCTCCTGTTCTGGTAGGGCTAGCTACCAGACTGAGCGTGGTTTGGTGTTACCCTAAATTTCGCCTTCCTTCAGCCTAAGGTGGATTTGGGCTATAACATATGCTTTAAGTAATCAAAACCAATTCTATTTGCTAGAAACTAATTTCTTAAATAAATAAATTAGAAATGTGTATTCAAAGAAATAAATTGGACATGCGTATTCAATGGAAATAGATACCAAAAATGCGAATTATCAAAAGTAATGTAACTGTAAAGAAAAAAAGCAGAATATACTTGCAATAAACAGAAAAGTATAACACAGAGAATAGCAATGAAATTCACCAGAGACCGGGACCTTAGCCACAGGTGAATACTGCTTAACTACTCCAGAATAGTTGAATAAACATCAGCGCGAATTATGTATTAATATTCACAGTCCATTGACATTACAATTCAATCTCTATTCAGAACTATGTTCTATGAATTATAATTACAAATTATGCAGAAAATGAATGATACATGCTATCCATTATTCGAGAACTAGCTTTTCCTGTCCTTTTATAGCTAAAAAGGAAAGATAATTGTGATCGCTCAGGATCATGAGATCCTTAGGGATCCACGACAAAATGCTATCCTCGGACAGTTCGTTCGTCTTTGTGCTATCCTTACTGATTTATCTTCGATTCGACCACATTTAATGTGTCCTCTTTGCCGTGATTAAGTCCTGTTGTTCCTTTTGTTATTTCCAGCATAAAAATCAACGAGAATTAGTTTGGATGGTTAAATCACATTAGGATCATCTTTTCATTCATTCTTCATCAAAATCCTTTCATTATATTATTATATCATGGCGCAAAATGGATAAGAAAGAGGAAAATGGACAGTAATTAAGAGTAAATACATACCTATTGCAAGGCTGAACAGTGGCCAATCAACACTATACTCCAATGAAATACCATCCCAACCATATAATGAAGGGCTTGCAGATGATTTTACGTACATATTAGACAAGCTACCTAAGCATTGAAGCATTGCAGCAATTTTATCAGCTTCAGATTGTGGAAGAAGCTTTGCATCATGTGAAGGTCTACCTGCCAAGAATGACTCCTTTTGGAAACAAAAGCTTCCTGTTACTCCTTGAAGTCTATTTGAAGCCCTTGATTGTTGATGAGGTCCAGCCTTCTGGCTCTGAAAAGATGGGCTAGGATTGCGCAGAACTCTAACAGCTTTCAAGGTCAATATTGAAGGATAAATAAGTGGAGTAAGGGATATAAATTTCATGTAATTTTTTTATTATTTTATTTTTCTAAGGGATAAGGAACATTGTAATATTTTGTAAAATTTGGAGTTATAAGGGAGACAATTGTATTTTTTTTTGGAGCACTAAGGTGAAGTAGAACTTTGTGTTTAGAGGAATAAGTGGAATTTTTTATAAGTACCTTTTAATTGAGGGGGGGGTAATTTTTTTTTTTTGTATGCCCATTGTCAAAGCAGTCAAATTTTGCAAAAATTTCATTGTAAACACTCAACGAGAAATTGACTAGAGCCAAGTGCAAAGCTCAGTAATTTTTCTCCTTTTTTTTTGAACAACCATACGAGGGTCAAGTCCAAGCCCCGATAGATCATTTTTTGTGTGGCGTGTGTCATTTTTGTGTGGCATGTTTTGTGTGATGAGTCACTCATTTTTATCTTATGGTTGATTCTTTTGGTGCATTACTTCAACACTACCATGTCAAAGTTAATTAATCTATTCTCCGAATCTGATAAGCTAGAAGGAGTGAAATATTATAAGACATGGAAATGTCTAATTGAAAGCACTCTCATATATAATTAATTGTGGCATGAAATTTGTGATGGAAACATTAAGCCAAATAAACCAATAGATGCAGCTTCACTTGAAAAATGGCAAGTAAAAAATGCCAAGGCATTATCTCTTATAAAAGCTTCAGTTAATAATGAAATGTACATACATATTGAAAATTCCTCAGATACATGGACTGCTTTATGTACATTCAAAGATCTCTTTGATATACAACCTGAATCAAAGAAGGTTGATCTTCAATTAAAATTGCTTCAACAGAAATTAACTGAAGGTGGTGATGTCCTTGAGTATATTTCACGACTTAAAAACATCAAGAAAGAAATAATAAATGTTGGTTTTCAAGTTGTTGAGGAAATTTTGTTGACCACGATTTTAATTGTTGGATTACTATCATCTTAGACACATTTTTTTGGAAACTTTGCAAGTCACTGGAAAGTTAGAGAAGTTAAAATTTGATGAATTGAGTGACATGTTAGCCCAACATGATAAAACCTTTGGGAAGAAGAAATAGATTGGAGAAGATGTCTTCTTCACCGAAGCCAGCTCAAGTAACTCCTCAACTGATAGTTCAAGAAACCGAGGAAGAGGAACTTTCAATCAAAATCAAGCTGCCCAAGGTCATGGTCGCATTCAAATAAGAGGAAACAATTTCAACAGAGGCTACAATTCAGGCAGGAGCAATTTTCAAGGAAGAGGCAACAATCAAAGCAGAGGATATAATCAAGGCAGAGGACAAAGTCCAGGCAGAGGAAAAACTCAGAACAGAGGCCAAAGAAGAGGCAGAGGACAGTATCAAGGTAGAGGACAGTCTCAAGGCAGAGGCAGATATTTCAGTCAAATTGTTTGCAGGATATGTAACAAAGTTGGCCATTATGCAGAAGATTGTAGAACTTCTATTGAGAAAATTCCCAAGTTTCATCCAAACTCTGCACAGTTTGAAAATGATGAAAATGATTGTGATGGTTCCGAATATGTCTTCACCAACACAGAATCAACAGCTTTACAGGTTTCAAGCTTTCTTAGAAGTGATTATGAAGATGTGTGGATTATGGATATAGACGCAACTCGACACATGACTTTTCGATGGGATTACTTTTGGAGCTTCCAACAATGCCATATGAATTCAATCGATCTTGCTGATAAAACAAAACATACTCCTTCAGGAAAAGGTGTAGTTAAAGTTTTTTTACCAGGCATTGGAGAAAGAATTATTTCAAATGTATGGTATGTCCCAAAATTTAAGCAAAATTTGTTATCTTTATTCACAATTCGACAAGCAGGACATATGGTCATTATGGAAGATGGTGTTAGTCATCAGTATTTTTCACCTGTTGGTGATGACTAGTTCTGATAGCCAAGTTTTCTAGTAGCTGATCCAAAATTTGTCATATTTTCCAGCTGGGAAAACACCCATAAATTTTTTTTCCTACTTACCTTTCAGTCCACCCATGACGAGATGAAACCCCATTATCAAACCCTATCCAACTTCAGCTATACTAGTCTGCCCATCAGCTCTAAAGAGACAATCCAAATCTATTCAAACAGTCTCCCCTAAGTTAGGAAGTGGCGCTTTAAGGCATTTCTCCCTTGGCAAACTATCCAAGAGCCAAAAACCTCCATCTGCTATAGACCAGTCATAACAGACCTTCCTACTCTGCTAATGAAGTTGGTCACAGCCCTAAGTCGCGCCACTAATACACCCTTAAGTCTCAGCAATACATAAACCATAATCTCAAGTTGATTTTAGGTGTTTTTACAGTGTTTTGATGGATCTTTCAAAGACAGAAACATACCAGCATCTCAGAAGACAATTTCTGACTCCACATGAGAAGACAGCTGCTTCTCGATGCAATCTTGAGCCTGGGATGCAGCTACAGAGAAAATATTTTTTCATCAAGTACATGCAACCACATTCATGGCCTGGAAGGATAGTTAAAGGAAAAACAACACTGTCAAGGGGCTGACAATATTAAAGACCAAAGAACCTCATTCAATTACAAGCAGAGGGTTAAAAGTGCCTCCTTCATCTATAAGCAGAGGGCGATGGTCAAAGTATGACTTGAAGAGTTGCATCTGACTGTAAGGCAAGCTTGTCTTTAATAAACAGTGAAACAGTGAATAGGGTTTTCTGAAGAAAAATGATGATTGCAACGCCCTATGCCCTCACCCTCGACTCCCTATTCACACAACGTATCGCTTTCCATTTAATACAGTGTTCCATATTATATATACGCTGTCTGCATAGTTTATATACAACGATGTCCATACAGCGCTATCAAACTTTTATGATACACAAGAGTCGATTATAATACATCGAGTCGATTATTATTTAGAGTCAATTATAATACAGCGCTATCACTGTTATATCATATCCATTGCCGGATTCTATATATCACGTTGTCTGCTCCATTTTAAACACTGTCATATACGTTGGCTGCTCCATTTTTACACCGACTGTCATAAGAACACTGTCTCAATTCACAATACCGCCGTGTCATATTAAAACACCCCTCCTTTGCAGAGCACGCCCACGCTCTGTCCATATCACAATACCTCTCTATCCATATTATAATACACACTGTCAAATATGATAACCCTCAATTACCACTACAGCATACCACCCCTCCTGTGTTTAATACGCCCTCCTTTCATTTATAATACCACTATACCACCTCCCTTTTAATACCATTGTTCAATACGTTGTCCATTCTTTTAAATACGTTGTTTATTTCACTGTTTGAATACCCCTCCACGTTGCTTTGAATACCACTTCACTCATATATATTTCCGCCCTATCCACTTTATATTATAACCTCCCACCCTATTATACTCCATCTCCTTCATATTATACCACCCCCTTCCCACTATATTCTCCCATTCATATACCATCTCACCATATTATCGCCCCATTCATACATTCAACACCGCTTCCATAACACAATATCCATACAAAATTTTTCCCAAACAAAACAAAAAATACACATATTTTTTGGTGCAGAATTTAGTTTTTAGCAAAGAGCTTGTGTTTTTTAAATTCAGTCTTTTAGAAAAAAGAGTTTCTGTCCTTTTAAACTGAGTACATTGTCCAACAAAGTTTTTTTTTGTTTTCTCTCCTTCAAGAGAAAGTTTCCAGCAAAGTTTTTTTCTCTCCTCCTTCAAAAGAAGATGACAGTCCCTTCATCTTCTAAAGAGGCTGCCTACTTGGCACAGAGAGAAAAGAGACATGCTTCAGTTCCATCCAGAGGAAGAGAAGGAAGAAGACGAAGAAGAAACTTCAGAGAAAAGGGGGGCAGACAAACTAAAGCTCAGCAACAAACAAATCAAGATAGAGGTAAAACTGATGACAAAGACAAAGGTAAACCAGCTGAATCAGCTCATTCTGTTCTAGCACATTGTAACAATGGAGTAACTAAAAACCTATTTGATGTTTCATTTACTTCATGGAGAGATGATTGGTTGCTATATTCAGGAGCAACATGTCACATGACATTTAGAAAAGATTTTTTTGAAGATTTCACTGACAAAGTTGATGGAGCAGTATATTTCGCAGATAAATCCAAACTCAAGCCATTAGGGCTTGGCACAGTCAGGCTTAAACTGCCTGGTATTCCTGATCATATCCTACATGAGGTTCTATACCTCCTGGAGTTGAAGAGAAACTCGCTGTCCCTGATCGAAATCCGGCAGCAAGGACACTCAGTTCACTTGTTTGATGGCAAGGCAGAGGTCAGATCAGCATCATATCACTCACTTGTCATGGAGGGAATAGAAGAAGGGAGACTTTTGAAGCTGAAAGGTTCATCTGCTCATGCTCAAAACTTTGCATTCAGTTCATATCATGATGAAGGTACATTTCCATCAAGTCTTTTATGGCATGCTAGATTTGGACACTTAAACTATGACAGCCTTCATTTGTTGAAGAAAAATGGTGTTGATGGACTGCCTACAATTCCTAGAAAACCTAAGGAATGTGATTCTTGTATTCTAGGAAAGCATAGCAAACAGCCATTTCATGATTCACACTCAAGAGCACATAGGAAACTTGAACTTTTTCATTCAGATTTATGTGGCCCTATGCCTATTGCTTCTTCAAATGGAAACAAATACATGATGACATTTATTGATGACTACACCAAAATGTGTTGGATTTACTTACTGAAGAATAAGTCTGATGCTTTTCAAACTTTCAAGAATTTTCATGCATGGATTGAAAATGATGCACAAACACATATTGGCTCTCTACGTACTGATAATGGAAAAGAATACACTTAAACGAATTTGAAAATTATCTTCGTCAACATGGAATCAAACATCAAACAATTGTGCCATATAATCCACAACAGAACGGTGTAGCTGAAAGAATGAACAGAACTATTTTAAATATGGTCCGCTCCATGTTATTTTTCAAGAATGTAAAATTGATGTTTTGGGCTGATGCAGTTCTATGTGATGTTTACATAAAGAATAGGTGTCCTTCAAATTCAATTAGAAACAAAACTCCTTTTGAAATGTGGCATGGCTACATTCCTTCGGTAAAGCATTTCAGGGTCTCAGAAAGGTCCTCCCAAATGGCTGACAAAGACACTGGAGGATGTTCATCCTGATGAGGTTGGAAAAACAGGAACAAGAAGTTCCACTCAAGAAATCGAAGGTGATGTAGATAATTTTGATTCTCCTGTTGATATGGATATTGCTTATAACTGTGAATTGAGTTTGTCTACAGATCATGAACCAACTTCCTTCAAAGAAGCCGCTTCTCATGATGAATGGAAAGAAGCGATGCAGAAGGAGTATGATACCTTGATAAAGAATGGCACTTGGAAGCTGGTTGATCCGCCTTTGGGAACGAAACCAATTGGCTGTAAGTGGGTCTACAAGAACAAGTACAAAGCAGACGGCTCACTTGACAAGCACAAGGCCAAGCTTGTGGCAAAAGGATTCGCACAGAAAGAAGGAGTCGATTATGAAGAAACTTTTGCTCCCACAGCAAAATGGACCACCATCCGGACTCTCTTTGCCTTAGCAGCTCGGAGTGGATGGAAAGTCCATCAGATGGATGTAAAAACAACCTTCTTGAATGGAGATCTAAAGGAGAAAGTTTATATGTCCCAGCCAGAAGGATTTGTGATAAAGGGTCAAAAACACAAAGTTTGCAAACTTGTAAAATCCTTGTATGGCCTCAAGCAAGCACCACGAGCCTGGTATGAGAAATTGACCGAGCATCTTCTGAAACTTGATTTCAAACACTTTGATCTTGATGATGCAACTTTGTTTGTTAAGAAAGTTGGAAAAACAGTTGTATATCTTGTGGTATATGTAGATGATTTTTTGATAACAGGAAACAATGAGAGCTATATTGCATCCATGAAGAAAGAGTTGAAGAAAGGTTTTGAAATGACTGATTTGGGTCATGTTCATTACTATTTGCGTATTGAATTAATTCAACATCCTAAATTCATATTTCTTTCTCAGAAGAAGTACATTGGAGATCTCTTGAACAAATTTGGCATGGATGACTGTAATCCCTTAAGCACTCTAATGGAACAAAACTTGAAGCTCACATCTATTGAAGGGAAGGAATTTGAGGATGCAACTAAGTATAGACAGCTTGTAGGAAGTCTTATCTATCTGACCACCACCAGACCTGACATTTCATTTATTGTTGGAATTCTCTCAAGGTTCATGCAAAAACCTTGTGAAGGACATTGGTCTGCTGCAAAAAGAGTGCTAAGGTACTTGAAGGGGACTCAAGACTTTGGACTCAAATATACACAGGTAGGCGACTTCAGCTTGATCGGATACTCTGATTCATACTTTGATGGCGACAAAGAAACAGGGGTGTCTACTACAGGTTACACCATGAGTCTTGGATCAGGAGCTGTCTCATGGAGATCACGCAAACAGTCAGTTCCAGCAGATTCCACGACCGAGGCAGAATATGTGGCAGCAGCTGAAGCAACAAAGGAAATTGTGTGGCTCCGGAAAATCCTGGAGATTTGCAGATGAAACAAATGTATTCCACTCCACTCATGATCGACAACACTTCTGCAATAAAGTTGGCCAAGAACCCAAAGTTCCATGATCGAACAAAGCACATCAATACAAAGTACCATATAATTCGACATCATGTTCAGGCCAAAACCATCCATCTACATCATTGTTCCACAAATGATCAAACTGCTGACATCTTCACCAAAGCACTTGGAAGAGAAAAGTTTGAAAAGTTCAGATCGATGCTTGGACTCACCAACATCCCTTCGGATTAAAGGGGGGAATGTTGACACCTAATCTTATGGGATGGGTGTGCACATTTAATATTGTATATTAATTAATATTAGGAAATAAGGAAGGCCAAGAGTCATTGGGAGATGAATCCCAATAGCCTCACCTCCATGTATAAATCCATGTGCATCCTTCAGCTAATACACATTCTGATTTTGAGGAGTTACCTCCTGGTTTGACACAGAGGTGAAAGCAGTAATGTTTTCAAATTTGTTTGCTTGCCATCATACATAAGAGGAACCCTTGTCAAGCATGCTCATCAAATATCATCAGACATATCGCCAAGTAAAGGGCCTCCTTCATTCATAAGTAGAGGGCTAGGGCATTGACTGTTTTCAAGGTTTGATTGATCAAAGATGAGTGGTAAGAAACAGTAAAGAATAACTGAAATAGAGAAACAAGGTAAGAGACCAAAAGGAAATCAGGGGTACCATTGCAATCCAAGGAGGTCAAGCTTATCCCTCAACAAGGTTTCTGTCAAAAGACAGTCTGCAGCTCCAACAAAACAAAATTTGAAGAGTGGTTGATCAGGTAGGTCATGGCACAGGTCAATAATGATAATTATTTGTCAAAGGGTACTCTTTCTTCCTATTCATGAGGGAATTTCTTTCAAATATCTCATCACAGTGGATACAAAGGGATAGTAAAATTTGCATGGCTGCTGAATCATGATACCTTTGCCATAGTAAAATTAGGGTTAAGGAGCGCCCGAGAATTTCGGTTCAAAGTGTGTTTCTGAAAAAAAGGAGATGAAATTTACAAAAGTGAGAGAGGGTTTTGTCCCTCATAGGTTTAAGAAGAAAAAATTCCTTCCGTTTCTACATAGGTATCATGGTTTGTGAGAAATGTGAAAAATACAGATGTCACGGGAAAATTTCTGCACCAGGATTCATCATTTTGACCAGTGATGGGACAGTCAGATTTTGAACAAAAAAATGGACTCAAAATGAAAAAATTAAATTTTTTCTGGAAATTATACTTCCATATATTTCCTACGAGCCATCTCGGGCCAAATTCCGACAACAGGAAGGCATCCAAAAGTAGCCTGCAATCAACACTATGTTTTTCTGCACCAACATTCACCATTTTTTTACCAGTGATGGGACAGTCAGTTTTTGAACACCCAAATGGAAACCAAATGAAAAACATAAAGCATATTTGGAAATTATATTTCCATAGCTTTCCAACGAGCCATCTCGGGCCAAATTCTGACACCGGGAAGGCATCCAAAAGTGGCTTACAAAAAGCACTATGCATTTCTGCACCAGGATTCACCAGTTTTGACTAGTTTTGGGAGAATGAATTTTTGAACAACCAAACGGACTCCAAATAAAAATATTCAAGTTTTTCTGGAAATCATACTTCCACATATTTCCAACGAGCCATCTCATTCCTAATTCTGACACCGGGAAGGCCTTCAAAATGGGCTTCAAAGTTGCGCGACGCGTTTGAAAAGCTGCACGGTGCGCCTGTAGCATCAGTGAAAAACTCACTTAAAAACCTTTAAAAACTCTTTTGAGAGCTGCTCAATCAATCAAAAAGGGCCCTTAAGCTTTTTTAAGGTATTCTTCCCACTCCATTTCCCAAGCACAGTAATCAATTGACTGTTTGTTTTTCATTTGACCAAAACTTTGTTGGAAATATGATGCAGAGTGTTGTCCTTGATGGCAACCCACTGAATGAAGATGAAGACATGCGACTGTTGACATGTGTTGTCCTTGATGGCAATCCTCCTGATGAAGTTATGCTTGACTTGATGGACTTGGTAAACGATTTAAATCTAATGTGATATGATGTTTGTCAGCAATATGATGCTAAGTGTCTGATGTGATATGATGTTAGTTAGCAATATGATGCTAAGTGTTGTCATTGAATGGCAACTCACTTGATGAAGAAGATGGCAACTTACTTGATGAAGTTGTGCTTGATAGAATATGTTCTTGATGAAGAAAATATGATGTATCTACAGTGTGTACAGAAGGCAATGAAGAAAAGAATTCAGAATGTGCTCAAAGTATGATGAAAAGAGTATGTCTCTATGAATACGCAGATCTGTCTAAAAGAAGTCGCGTATGCACGCAGAAAAAAACGTTCCAAGTCGCGTATGGGCAAAAGCGCTCAAAAAGTGCAAAACAGGGGCCCGTGGTATTGAAGACTCATGGTGTTGATTTGGCTCGTGGTATTGAAGGCTCATGGTATTGTTTTGGCCCGTGGTATTGAAGGCTCATGGTATTGCTTTAACCCGTGGTATTGAAAAATGATAAACCTATATAAGGAGAAGAAATTCATTGTGCAAATCACAAGTGTGGGTGAAAGATGTCTGAGCTTGAATGAATACTTCTCTGTGAAGTATATCTGTATGGAAAGGGTAAAGGTTTGATGATAGATCTAAATCTATGATGCACCAATGAAGAGATGATGAAGCGGGATATCTAGATCTGAAATGTATCTGTATTTGCTAGATCTGTTTATGGAGTGATTGGATCTGTGATGAGGTGAACATCTGTCTGAAGTAAAGGGTTGAATCTGAACCGAATGTCTGATCTGAAGAAGTATGCAGCTCTATAATGGTTGAAGATCTATATGCAAGTTTGTTGAAGAGGAAGCGCGTATATACGCGGCTTCGCTGAAGAAAAAGAGCGTATGCGCAGTGAAGTGTATACAGCTGTATACGCTGGTTGATGTGGACGAAAGCGCGTATATACGTGACATCAGAGAAAGGAAAGCGCATATGAAAACTAGGTTTTGCTGAAGCAAAGGGTATGAAATATCTGATCTGTTCTGCTGTGTTTCTGCTATCTGATCTGTGTTGATAAGTATCTGTTGGTGATGTATGTTTGTGCTTAAAATTATGGAAAGGGTCCAGTCTGAAAATATGATGAAATGTGGCCTGCAAGTGGTGTCCTATTGAAGTTGTTGGATCCAGTGTGAAAATTGATGAAACGTGGTCCAAGGTGGTTCTGAGGGTTGTAGCCTTCAGTCAGGGGGTTGTAGCTCCCTTCCAGGTGAGGCTGGTAAACGAGATCGGGGGGTCGTAGCTCCCTTCCAGGAGAGGCTGGTAAACGAGTCAGGGGGTTGGAGCTCCCTTCCAGGAGAGGCCGGTAAACGAGCGCAGGTGGGTGCCTGCGTGCTGGTCAAGTCTGCGCCAGCACATATGTTGTAAGATGTTTTCTCTATAATAAAATATTGAAGGCTGAGCAACTGCAGCGGTGGTTTTCTCCCGACTTGGGTTTCCACCTAAAAATCCTGGTGTTCATGTGTGATGCTTTGTGTGATGGTTTATTTTGTTCTTACTGCACATGTTTACTATTTATAGAACATCTAATGAATGAATGATGGAATGATATAAGTGAAGAACTAATGGCATAATTAGATCTATGTGTATACGCGAGTTTTATGAAGGATATCCACGTGTATACGCTACTTGGATTCAGCAAAGTAGCGTATGAGTTTTAAGGAATGAAAAAGTAAAAAGTTTTGAATATGTAGTAAATACTGATTCACCCCCCCCTCTCAGTATTTTTCCCAACAAACTTGTTGTTTGGCATAAAGGAGGACAAGACAGTGATTTATTGGAGGAGGAAAGTTATTTGTTTAGAGGCTTGTTGAAAGTTTGAAAGGCTATTTAGAGACAGTAAAAGGAAGAAACATATCTTGTTTTTTAAACATACCATGTTTTTCATGATCAAAGAAACAATGACTTCAAATAAATCCCTTTTTGTTTCAAATAAACATAGAGAAACAGTGAATAAGAGATGAGGGTTTTGTCAGTTTAAAAAGAGGTATTTTTGTGATATGAAATAGTCAAATATTTGCACAAAGCTTTAGAAGAAAAATAGAGTTTGTAAAGGTCCTTCAAAACAGTTTGAAAAGATATCTTAACAGTGGTTTCAAAGCACCCCTTGTTTGCTAAATCAACAGTGAGAAACAATGGTTAGGAGATGAGGCTTTGTCAAAATTGTGAAGATAACCCTACTGTGGTAAAACAAATTTAAACTCTGTCAGCTATATGGTGGAGAAAACAGTGCTTGGGAGGTTTGATCTTTTGGTTTAAAAATCAAGAGTTGTTGTAGTTTTATGTTTTCCCAGCACTGACATAGTAAAAATGGTGGGTTTTTTGATGCCAAGGACTTTATAAACTGCCCTCAAATAGTGTTCAAAGGTGGAGATAGTGTTTTAAGGGAAAAAACACAGTTTTTGAAAAGTGAAGCAGTAGGCCTAATTTCATGAACAGTGATCATTAAAAAGGTGTTTTTGTCACTGTCAAAGGTCATCTCTATATGGTGAAAAGCAAAGTCAGAGCTGCCTCTTTATCCATAAAACAAACTTTAGGGTGTGAAGCTGTTGTTACATTTTGAAGGTGTTTTGTCAAAATCTATGTGAGAAAACAGTGATTATGAGAGCAGTGCTTTGGTTAAGAGGAGTTTATTGTTGTTTGAAAGCTACAGGTCTTTTGAGCTCACACCAAACACCATAAGCTCTATTATCTTATCCCATAACACAGTAACCTTTCACTGTGTAGATGCACTTTTCTTGACTGTGTAATGGTGTTGAATTTATCTGTTGATGGGCATGAATACCAAAAAGAGAGCAATGTTTTGGTTTAAAAAGTCTTCACTGTTTCAACTCCTACAGATCTTTGAGCTCACACCAAACTTTGAAAGCTCTGCCACTTTATCTTATACACACAGTAACCTTTGACTGTGTAGATACACTTTATGATTGACTGTCTTCATGTTTTTGAATCCACTGGTGGAGTGGCTTACAAAGAAGGGAGCAGGGTTTTGAAATTAAGAAGACTATGGTTTTTGCCTTTGTCTGAAATACAAGGTTATATTGTTGTCCTCAAAGTACCAAAAGGCAAGGTGACCTTACCACAAAACACAGAAAACATCACTTTGATTGTGTATCTTTATTGACTGTGATTTTGTTCCTGAAGTTTACTTGTTGAGTTGCATACCAAGTGGAAAGGTATTGTTTTGAAGGGATAGGAGTCTTATACCAAAGGAGACATTTTCCACAACACTCAAAACCATTGTTTCCTTATCAAACAGTGAGTTGATAGGCTGAGACAGTTTTTTTTTTCAGAAGCGCATCCAAGTCAAGATGCCTCCCAAGCAGTGATAGAAGGGTAATGGCTTGTTGAATGTTTATAAAGGGCTAGGAGACAGCTAAAGGGAAGCGCCCGAAACGAAAAGAGAAGAAAGACACATCAAGACTTTAGATTTTGGCCACCGCTTCAGAGCATGTTGCTAAGGACCCTTGAGGGTCATACACACCGATTTTGGGCAAATTTTGACATACTTTGGTTGTTTGGCATTTTTTGAGTTTTCGGTCAAAACTCATGAAATTCGCCATTTCATTTTGGGGATTCGTCAAAGGAGGAGAATGGTATAATTGGATGCCATAATTTTAGGATCATACTCTCAGCGATTTCCAGGACATTTGGAGATCATTTGTTTCCCCGAAATGGCAAAAAATGCTCGCTTTTTGCACACTCTGCCTGGTCTATCAGCAGACTGTAACTTTTGGTTTTTTACACACAAGTGCGGTTTTGGAGGACTTCTAGGCATCATATTGGAAAAATTTCAGTTTCTCCAGAAAGTAGACACTCAGGTCTTTCCAATGAGCTATCATGAGCCTCGTTTTGACATCGGGAAGGCTGCCAAATGTTGCCGGCAAGTCAGGGGACCTTTTGCTGATGTAAATTTTGAATATTTTTGTAATTTTTGAACCTTTAAAAACTGATATTTCCTCATGTGCGTTTAGCTATTTTTACACATGAGAAGTTATGCAAAGTCAATTAAATTCCCTTTTTTAGCATTTTTTAGATATTTTATGAGATATTTTTGTGCCTTGGGCTTTGCAAAGCCTCAAGGACAAGATTAGATATTTTGATTAGGCCAATAGGATGGCAAGTTGAAGTACCATGAGGTTTTCCTCACTTAAGCCTATATATTCCAAAGGCTTTCATTGTAAAACAAGGCTGAAATTGAGAAGAGAAGCAATATATGGTCATATAAGCTTTGGAAGAAATACTTGTCTTATGCTTTTGGATTGCCTCTTGGATGCTCTTGGATGAATGAAGAAGGATTGTTGTTGGATTCCATGACTTGGTAGAATGCTATAGTGTCTCTTGCTTTTTTGTTGTCTTCTAGTTTACATTCATGAATACATGTTTCTTACTTGCTATAGATCAGTAAAGAACAAATTTGAGACATGCCCATGGAGGCACCTCAAATTTCCTGTTTCTTCATAGCTTCTTTGTTTTCTTCTTCCTAAGTAACCTTAAAGAATTCTTGACTTCTCTTTAATATTTAGGATATTGTTGCTTGTTTCATTCATAGCTTTATACATGCTAAGTATGACTTATGGTACATCCTGCTTACTTATGGCTAGCTATAGTTCTATCCATGAAATTTCTCTTTGACTGATTAGGTTATCATTTTGTTTGAACCAAGGAGGCCTGGTTTCGATCTAGCCCTTTGCCTAAAAACCATGCCAATCTTGTTGTTCAAAGTGCCCAATAACTTAAAGTACTGTGTTTAGGCATTCCAGCATAGTAAGTTAAGTTGTTTTTCTGTCTTAAGTGTTTTCCCCAAAGTCTGATAGCCATTTCCCAAAGTTAGAGGGTCATATACTTCTATGCATGGCTTGAATGTTTATTTCTATGTATTGATTAGCTTACAGTTACATTTTGCATGATTAATGGTTTTCCCTACCATGTTTATGTTGTCTATTGAACTAGCTATGCTTGAAACTCTTCGTTGTTCACAAACTTGATGTCCATTTACTCCATTTTTCCCAAAGATCCTTTCTACCTTGAATCAAATCGGCCCTTCAACAACCTTGTATCATCGTCTTATAGCTTTCTTGACCTGTTTGACTCCATAGCCCAGTTGATCTGACATCTTTTTACCTATCTTATATCTTTGATCAGTTTCATCCCTCACAACTTAAAAAACCAAAACCAAAAAACTTACTTCATAACTAGCCTAAAATCATAACACAATAAGAAAACACACAGATATCCCTTACACATATAGAGAGAGCCCTCTCTGAGTCTAGGAAGGCTAGGTCCTTAGGCTCCAAATATTGGTTTGATGTTACACTGTCATTTGGCTTGCCAATCATCCAAATCACGGGACCCTAACAGATGGCTTAGTTAAAATTAACTCATTCAAAAAAACCATGAAAATAGTAATGACAGGTTATGAAGATGGAAAAATTTTAAGGATGAAAGGGACAATTATTCCAATAAATTCTGACTTTACTGGAGCAGCAAGTACAGAAATTTCACCGATAATATTGTGGCATGTAAGATATGGCCATCTCAACTTTGAAAGTCTCTCTCAGTTACAAAAATAGGGAATGGTTAAGGGACTTCCAACATTCAAAAGGGGAAATTCAAAGTGTGAATCTTGCATTTTTGGAAAACAACATCGAGAGACTATTCCTACAAGTTCATGGCGCGCAAACAGGAATTTGCAGTTGGTTCACAGTGATATTTGTGGACCCTTACCAACTTCGCTCGGAGGATGCAGATATTTCTTACTCTTTATTGATGATTTTAGCAAGATGACTTGGGTATATTTTTTGAAGAAAAATTCAGAAGCATTTGAAAAGTTCAAAACTTTTCGTCAGCTTATTGAAAATGAAGTAAAGGAGAATATTGGCACTCTTAGAATTGATAATGGCAGATAATTCACTTCAAATGAATTCAAAATGTATTGCATGGATAATGGCATAAAACAACATCTTACCAATGTCTACACTCCACAACAAAATGGAGCAGTAGAAAGAATGAATCGTACCTTGTTAGGAATGGCGTGATCTATGTTAACTTTCAAAATTTTAAGTCCTTTATAATGGGCCGAAGCAATTCATACCACGGTCTACTTAAGGAACAGATCTCCCACTTCTTCTTTAGACGGAATCACACCTTATGAAGCATGGTTTGGCTTCAAATCTCAGGTAAAACATCTCAGAGTTTTTGGATCAGTCTGTTATGCCTTAGTTCTGAAGGAAAAATGAACTAAGCTTGATGCACGAAGCTTGAAGTGCACAATGATCGGGTATTCTGATGAGAAGAAAGGGTGCCAAATTTTTTCGAATGGGAAATTTATTGTAAGAAAAGATGTGATTTTTGATGAAAATGAGAGTAAGAGTGCTGAAGAAGTTGAAAGTCTTCTTCAAAAGTTAGAAACAAAAAGTGATAAAAGAAACGGAAATTTACAAAGTCAACCAAATTCAAAAAATTGGTATGAACTTGAGTTTCCTTCATCTAAAAATTATTCATCCAGTTTGCCTTCTTCACCAGTGCCATCTGGGTCTTCTAGCAGTTCATCCAACTCTCCTAGCAGCAATAGTTCTTCTGACAATGACTCTCCGTCCCCGGAACCTGCGGTTGATCAAAAAACATCAGTATATATCAATCCTCTTTACAATGATGGTGATTTTTCACAATCTCAAATGAGTGAAAATCAATTGCCAAAATGGGCAGTTCAACTTTTGAAAGATGTAAGGCCTAATGAACAAAATAAAACAGGAACAAGGGGATCACAAAGAAATGAAGGAGCCTTGATAGCAAATTATTTGACTGAACCTTCTACATACCGAGAGGCAATAAAACATAAAGAATGGCAACAGGCTATGGTTGATGAATATCAGGTAGTTCAAGACAATAACACTTGGAAACTTTTTTATTGTCCTCAGAATGTTAAACCCATCGGATGCAAATGGTTTTACTGAATTAAGTACAAGAAAAATGGTGAAATTGACAAGTATAAATCAAGACTTGTTGCTAAGGGTTTTGCGCAACAGGAAGGGATATATTATGAGGAAACGTTTGCTCCTACAGCTAAATGGAACACCATCTGACTCACACTTGCTTTAGCAGCTCAACAAGGATGGAAAGTTCATCAAATGGATGTAAAAAGTGCTTTCCTCAACAGTGATTTACAGGAAGAAGTGTACATGACACAACCACCAGGTTTTGAAATTGAAGGATAGGAACATAAAGTCTACAAACTTATAAAGGCTTTATATGGGTTAAAACAATCTCCCCGAGCTTGGTATGCCAAAATCGATGAGTACCTTCAGAAAGTTGGTTTTCAACGAAGTGAAACTGTTGATACCCTGTATGTACACCAACAAAGTAAAAATCTGGTGATTTTGGTTATGT
Source organism: Pinus albicaulis (assembly GCA_034641835.2). Lineage (NCBI taxonomy): Eukaryota > Viridiplantae > Streptophyta > Pinopsida > Pinales > Pinaceae > Pinus > Pinus albicaulis. Next base: position 1,170,285,492 of record CM076579.1, on the reverse strand, counting down.
ATGTAGATGATTTGATTATCACTGGAAACAATGATGATCACATTGCATAGGTGAAAAAGGATTTACATGCAAGTTTTAAGATGACAGATTTGGGACTACTTCACTACTATCTTGGAGTTGAAGTATTCCAACGTCCACATCATATCTTCATTTCTCAGAGTAAGTATGCAGTAGAAATTCTTCCACGATTTGGAATGCAGGATTGCAAGCCTATTCTTACCCCTATGGAACAAAACTTGAAACTTTCAAAATTTTAAGGGGGGGAATGGTGGATAGCACTACTTATCGACAGTTGATTGGTAGCATGATTTATCGGATAACTACTTGACCAGATTTTTCTTATGCCATCAGTATTATTTCCTGCTTTATGTAGGAACCATGAGACAGCCACTGGAATGTAGCCAAAAGAGTTCTTCGTTATATCCAAGGAACAAAAGATTTTTGTCTTCTTTACAAAAAGTATAAACATTTTGTACTTTGTGTATTTTTAGATGTCGACTTTGCTGGCAATATTGATGATAGGGCATGAACCTCGGGTTATTTAATGAACATGGGGTCAGCTGCAGTTTCCTGGAGTTGCA